>JARTUT010001341.1:0-300239 GCA_030674115.1 Micraspis discolor
AACTGAACCAAATCTGCCGGAGTTGGAATATTACTGAATTTCAGATACCTTACCGAGGCTGAACAAATTTGCCGAAGTAAATTTTACGACGTCTAATAAGGCCAGTCCTACATTGGAAGCGGAATTTCTCCAGATCAGACAGTCTGGACCCAGGTCTGGCTGGAGTCTGGAGGAAACGAAAACAAAGAAAACGTACTGTCCTCATACATTGGAGGCAGTGTTCGATCTGGTCTGGACTGCTCTGTAGAGAATCAAATCAGGTCAGGTTGGCTGACCAGACTAAATCCGCTTCAATGTAGGACTGGGCTTACAGATGTTTCCCTGAGGGACTGGAGAACTGAGAGAAGAAATAGTTTTTGTTGGAAAGTTTGTCAACAGGGTGGAAGACTTAAATTAATACCCATTTTCCATACCAGACTCATCACGAATACCCAGGATGGTTGTATGGTCCTATCATCACATGAATTAGGACTCAAGATAGACAAAGATAAGTTCCAGCAACAATTGTAGACATCACCTGTTGATTTTTATAGTCAGAGATTTATCAGTTGTACTGGCTTTTTATTGGCGCTCTTGTTCACCTGAACAGTCCCCCGAATGTCTGTAATTTTGGAATATCAGGCCGAAAATGGTCTCAATCGATTGGGTTCGACTCCTGATGAAAGAATTCGTAGCGAAAGTTGAACGGCCGGCCAGCCCGTATCCTCTTTAGCATCCAAAGGAATCAGCTAGAGTTTTCATATTTTCAGAATAGGTTAATTGTCCAAATATCTCGGTCAAGGATTCGTTATTGGGCCAAATCCGTCGGATGGTTCAATAGTTATGAGCATCTGAAATTTTGTTTCTCAATAACTTCTAGAATATCCATCCGATCAAGTTGATATTTGAAATATTGGTGAGAGGCTGCAACAAAACAGCTCGCAAAATTTCGAAGAAATAGTCACGCTAGAAAATTTTTTTATCCTCACTATCTCATAAGATATTTCGGATTTCAATAAAAATTCGTGAATATATTGAGGTGATCGATATCTTACTTATCCTCAAATTTCATTGTCGTAGCTCTTTTCCATCTGAAGATATGATCATTTTTCTTGAATTTACTCAAGAGAAAAGAGAAATGAAATACGTCCCGATGATTTTCTTTGAACGATGGCCATCAAAGATCGATATTCGATTGACAAATGCCGGGCTCATTAAACAGTGTCAGTTGGCGTAATATTAATCAAAAATTTTCATAACGGAAAATCATAGATGGTCGCTGAAATAAAATACGTTGTCAAAATTCAGAAAAGCACTGACATAAGTTTTAGGAAAGGAATTATAGCTTCGAACAAAACTTATTTAACTTATTTAAAATTATGAGTAGTTATTTTTAATTTGAGATATAGGTTTGTTCATTCATTAGGCGTTCATATTTGCATCACATTGTCCCATAGTACGTAAAGACTATTGTTCACGTGATCAGAGTGCTTATAAATTTGTTAAGGTTTGAATATTTACTCACAAGACCGCCAAAGCAATCTGACCTCACGTCAGTAACTTTTTCTAAATGTTTTTAATTTGGGCAATTTAATACTTGTACATACTGTAAATATCTAAAAAGAAAGGATGCTTTTCGATTGTTCAGTGTTGACTGGGGTGAAAGCATCTATTTAAACTCTCTGAAAGTAAATGCAAGATGGTTTTGTGCTTTAGCTAGCCGGATCAATTTCAAAATCAATCAAATTAAATTAAATTTTTTTACCTTTACAATCTTTATGTTGAGAGGTGGTTCTACACACCTTGAAATAGTAATCTTGACTTTTATACCGGTGGGATTTATTGGCCCGATTTGCGCATGTGCCACGAGCATTTTGTTGCCAAATTGGTCCTTAAAAAAAGTGTTGTTTTTTCAATAATATTTGACTGGCGATTTAATGAAGTTTATTTATCAATTAAAAGAAAAGATCAGACAATTAGATTAGTTTGCAGTTTATCGTCCAATTTCTATATTTTACATAATTTTTGTCGAGATTTTTATTTTTGATATTTGGTCCGGGTTGAATAGGTAAGTTAAACTTTGTTATATAATAGAACGACTTCTGAAAGTAACTTTTACCAATATGAACTATCAGATATTAAATATTTACAGTCAATTCAAGAACGTCAAATATTACCGCTACATCAGTCATTCTTCAAATACCCCCGACTAAACGTTCGATCTGGCAACGTTGCTGCTCATTTTAAGCGCCGTCTACAATTCACCGGTATAAAAGTCAAGATTACCAAGTGCCTTTTAAATAAGAATCAGCATATAGAACATATAGAAACTGTCAGCCAGAGAACGACCACAATGCTGATTCTTATTTAAAGGCACTTTCGCATCTTTCTGATGAGCATATTTATTAAAAAAACTGAAAAAGATGAAGGTAAAACATGCTGCTCAGATATTTAGCCAAAGGCTGGCTTCAACTTGGTAAGTGAATGCAGATGAATGATTATTGATTTCTCATTAGGTACATGTATTTTTAGTATGACAGTTGAATTATATATTATTGATATATTATTATAGATTAAAAATACTTGTACTTTCACTGGTTTTAGTAATTTATATACTATTTTTTTATGTCGTAAAATATTCATCATTTTTATATTATAAATTAGAATGGCATTTTGTAAGAAATTGATTATATCATCTGTCGTAATTCCTTTTCTTTACTATACAGGGTGAGTCTTTGACCACTGCGTTACTTTAACCATAGGTTCTTGAGCAAGAAACACTTTTCCATGATCGTTTTCTATATTCAGCTGCGTTGAAAAGTTATAAGCATTTCAAGTTTTCACACATTGGGCAAATACCCTCTGTAGTCCAGTTTAGTTTAAATGAAAAATACCTTCCACAGCATCCACTATTGAATCTGAATTGTTTAAAAACATTATTTTCCCTCTAAGAAATGATTCACTCACTCATGTTTCATCCGATGAGGTCCATCCAGAAAGAAGATAAACAATACTAATTTTCTGGTAAAAAAAAATTCAACACCATAAACATAGATTTTTGTTGTTCTACTATATTTTCTTTCTACTTCAAGATTATATGCGTTTCTAGTGAAAAAATTCCAAAAACCTCAGAATTATTACAGTTGTTATCATGATACATTTGTAATTTTCTTCTTAAAATTTCCAAATCATGAAAACCATCATTTCTATGAAAACTTCCAAGGCAAGAGGTTGTCACTGTGCTTTTTTTTCACTCAAAGCCAGAAAAAATCATCTATGATTTTCCAAACACTGATATTACTGAAGTTTCTTCTCCTTGACAGAGACCAGTGAACAGGTCTATGAGGTCTCTTGATGTCATACTGTTAAAAATATGAAAATCTTTTTAGAAAACTTCAACAACAATGAATGATGTCACTACGAATAATCATTTTAAAGTGATTGCTTGATGATTATTTTCTGTACTGAATCCCAATAACAATTTACCTGGATAGATTACAAGTATTTCCAGATTTAGGTGTGCAATTATACTTTCTTGAAGAAGTACATAAATTTGATTTTGAAAAATCAACCTGGTGTTCTTTAATAAAAAAAATTTTGTTAAATTATTATTATGAATCCATTCTGTTTAGACTATAATTACTGATTACTGATTTTTATAATCAGAGTATCTATTTTAATTACGTAAACAAGAACATAAATATTGAATAATGGTTATTCATAGATTATGTTAAATTTTAATACCACTTATACCATAGAATATTAATTTATTACCGGAACCCCAGGAGAGAAAAAACTAATATTTGCAATGTTTTTTTAAATGAAAGATAATATCTGTAACTATTATTGATCTTTAGTTATAATTTTCCAGAATAATTAGAGTGAATTATTATCACATTAAAATATTATAACGTCTCTGTGGTGGCTAGTTCCCAATAAAAAGTGTTCTGTGGTTTCTTGCTGTTTTGCATGGTACTAGAACTACAAGGTATTCTCACGCGCATATCAGTAGTGACGTCATCAAGAGACCCCTGGTTGGTTGTTAGAACTGATCAGAGATGTCTCTACATGCTGTATATAACCGGAGGTCGTCTATAACGTTGATATTCGTGTTCTGTGACGAGAAAGGCCAAAAAGAAGTGAACGAATATAAAATAGTTCGAGATAGTTGAGAAAGGTATTTTAGATGGCACCAAATAGATGGATTTTTTGGTAATATACATTAGGAAGTAAAATTATCTACCATCGACAAAATAAGAATATTTCAAATGCCAACTTTCTCAGATATTTACTTTTAGGATTTTCAGAATAACATTTTTTTTGGTTATGCAACATTACAGACAGGGTTATATTTCTTAAATTAATAATTTTCTTACTTTAAAGTGTAAGTTCTCATAATGATTCAATTCAGTAATAAATCATTTCTGATAGTATTTTATAACATGAATTGAAAGCTGATGAGGAGTAGAAGCTTATTCTTGTTTATTTTCTCTGAAGCTGATTGAAACCAATTTGTTTTTATTTTGCATGAACCTTCATATGTTAATATACAATTAATAAGTACATTTATTTATTACTGGAACATCTACAACTTCAAACAAACCATAATAGCAAACAAAATTTTCATTCAAATAACTTGGATTCATTTTTTCATCATATACTTTATTTTGTTGTATTGTGAAAGATAAATTATATTCACATTATTCGGCGAATCTAAGAAAACGACGATTTCAGATAAGCCAATAGGCTTCTTATCTCTTGCTGACGTCATGCGCGAAGTTTACAAAACTCGTTCTTCTGGACATTAAATTAAACTATGCAATGTAAATCTATGCTGGAGACATCTCTGTCTCCTCTAACAAACCAAAGGGGTCTCTTGATGACGTCATGAGCGAATTTGATTTTCAAAACTCATTACCCCAAGTGAGAATACCTTGTAGTCCTAGTACCATGCTGTTTTGATTCTGTTTGAAACTGTCAGAAGTTATTTGTAGCTTTTTTTCAAAAAAATGTGGAAAATATTGGAAGGATAATATCGATAGTTTTAAATTATTCAATTCAGTATGAAATGATTATGGTCAGAAAATGCATTCTATTCTAATCTTTCTTGTTTATGAGCTTATAAAGCTTCAGTTTTAATATTGATGAATTTTAATTAACCATGCATCATAACAAACATTCAGAAATATTAAAACTAAGTTAAATTCTATTATCTCCTAAGTTTGTGAACCAGGTTGAATCGGTGTATGAAATAAAGATAATAAAGGTATAAAACAAATCTAGGAGACTGGGTTTGAAGTTTTTAAATTCATATGAGCTCAATTTGCAGCATTCCTATGTTTAGAATAGATATAATTTGATGAACCTGAAAGTCTGAAGCTATAAAAACCAGCTCTTCATAAAGACAAATCTTCAATTTAACAGGTCCTGACAGAAAATACTTTACCTATTTCAACGGTAAAATATACCGAAGACCCGAAAAGTGATGGAAAACTTTGTCTCTGTTTATTATGGAATATTACTCTGGATTAAATATTAAAAACTGAGCACAAATAATTCTATAAGAATTCTATATTCATATTTTTATGGCTAGAGCACATTAAAACATTTATACTGGCTGGTAATTCTATAAATTCATAGGAATATGCTTTCGTTCATACTTTTATGGCTAGACACAATTTGGCTCAGATTATCTTATAAATTTATACTGGCTGGCTGGTACCTTATGCCGTAACCTTAACCTTAAAAGTTGAACCATAGGAATTCAATGCTTTCGTTCATACTCATTCCCTAACCTTTTCCCTTACCGGTAAAATGTTCAACTTCTCAAGGGACAAATTCATAGAAATATATATTCATACATAATTTGGACAAATTACATATATATATCACATAATTAGATTAGATTATCTTATAAGTGTATAAGACTATCTTATAAGTAAGACAAATTAAGGGAATGTAATATTGGGCGAGTTTTTTTGACACATGCGCATTCTATAGAGGGTCAATTATTTATATCAGAGTATTGAATACGGAAAGGATCTCTGTTTTAATAGTGGTAATTTCAAATAATATCATAAATTATAATTCAAGATGATCAGCACGTATCAAAACGTAGAAACACAAATTCAAAATGACGAATTATTAATAAGCATAGCGCAAAATCCATAAACTCTATGTTCTGCTTAAGGTTAAGTTAACAGCCAGTATAAACACCTACTGAAATTCTTACGGCATACGGAATAAGGTAAGGGCTTAGGGCATAAGCATAGAAATACAAGACGAATAATATAATAAATAATGGCATAAGGTACCAGCCAGTATAAACGAGCCCTATCTTATAAGTAAGACAAATTAAGGGAATGTAATAGTGGGCGAGTTTTTTAGACACATGCGCATTCTATAGAGCGTCAATTATTTATTTAGAGTATTGAATACAAAATCGATCTCTGTTTTAATAGCGGTAATTTCAAATAATATAATAAATTATAATTCAAGATGGTCAGTACGTTTCAAAACATTGAAACTCAAATTCAAATGACAATTATTAACAAGCATACAGCAAAATCCATAAACTTTATGTTCTGCTTAAGGTTAAGTTAACAGCCAGTATAAACGCCTACTGAAATTCTTACGGCATACGGAATAAGGTAAGGGCTTACGGCATAAGGTACCAGCCAGTATAGACGAGCCCTTATAATGAATACAGTAAATGGCAATTTAGATTCTGTGGTGAATGTAAGACAAAAATTGTTCAGTGGTTAATTCCATCTATAGTGTTTAGTGGTGGAACCATAGACTGGAGAAATTTCTCAACCTTGTAGAAATATTTAATAAAGACATAAAATCAGTGATGTTAAGTCTAGGGAATTGTCCTAGATCTAGGAAAAAATTTTGGGTTTAGGGAATTTTAGGGAAATTCTAGGATTTTTCAATCCTCAAACGTAGAGGTAGAAAAAATTTCGCTTCTGGCCCTTGAATCACTTAAACTAACACAATATGTATCCTATGCTGAGGAATGTGGATGAAACATTTCTAAGTGTGGTATAATTTGACAAAATTACTTCCTTGCTCGATTCCTTTGAAAAAGAAATCTCTGAAAGAATATTCAATCTTTGAGCATGTAAAGTTATAACATCTGTTGTTTACAATGTGAACAACAGATGTTATAACTTACCACTTCGTTGCAAGCCATGCTTGTTCTCAATTACCTACCTAGAACACCGGAGGAATTGATTAGAAAAATAGTAAGCTATTTTTCCTCTTCCTCAAAAAGAACTGCAGAATTAATAGAAATGCAAGATTTCTTCCATTTCAAAAAAAAAAAAATGCTCAAATTAGCATCTACCAGATGGCTTTCCTGCAACATTCTGTCTAATATAAAGGGTTCTCGACAATTGGATTGTTCTCCAAAATTATTTTAAAGTTATGAAATTAGAAGATAACTCGAAATGTGTAAATTTCATATTTGATGAACTGCATAATAATTCGACTAAAGGGATATTACTATTTTTGAATCATATTCTAAATTTGTTCAATAAATTCAATGCCCTTTTTCAATCAAAAAAATATTGATTCATGAATTATCATATAATTGCAAAAGATTTTTCGTAAACTCACAGCTCATTTCATTAAACCTGAATTTTTAAATGACCCCAAAATGAATTGTAAAAACCCCATCACTTTTTAGAATTGGAGCAAATAGATCTCGGTTCTTCTTGTAACAATTTACTTTCCTTCTACCGCCAGAAGTTCAAACTTCAATAAGAAAGTCTTGTTTGAATTTTTTTCGTTACTGCTGCAACTGAATTACAGCAAAGATTTCTTGATGATGATTTTTTTCGATTCATTGAAATTTTTATCACCTGGAAGTAGCTTTAGATTTTAAAAACCCGATGAGCTTTCGTCTCTCAAAATCATTTGGAGTAAATTCGCTTCAGTCGAAGGCATCAATGGAGATGATATTGATAGGCAGTGGAAAAATATTGCAATAGACTTTTCTGATGACAACAATAAAAATTATTATATATGAAAATGAATGTAGAAGAATTTTGGAATAGCTTAGGTGACCACAAAGATTTTAATGGAGTTAATGAATACCAAGATGTAGTACAATTAGCTAGATTATGTATGGCATTACCTCATAGTAATGCCGAAACAGAACGGGTTTTTTTCTGTTGTTACAGATGTAAAAACAAAAAAAGAAATAAAATAGGTAGTGAAGCATTAAACGCTGTTTCAGTCATTAGATTTTCAAATGATGAAAAATGTTGTAAATTATTCTGAAGTAACACCTGAACATTCGAAGCTGATGCAATATAAAAGTTTGTATAAAATAAATGATTAGTTTTTCAAAGCCTATATAATATACACATATATAAATTCGTTGTTGTTTTTATTATTTAGTCAAATAAAACTTTTGTTCGGTAATGTTTTATTCTTAACCTTATTTCCAAATAGTGATATATTAAATAATTATAATTAGTTTATTCAGGAAATGAATGAGAATCAGAAATGAAATCACTCATATCCCAAGAATTTTAGTATCGTTATTTCCTAATATTCCATGAAACTTTGAGAACAAACCCCTCCTCCCTTACTCACATATTTCCTGCACTGGGCGAATGGAGCCACCTCTGCACTAATCTAGGGAATTCTAGGGATTTTCCGAATCAATTCTAGGTACTTTTTACAGAGGAGACTTGACATCACTGCATAAAATATGGCAACATTGAACAAATCTGATAATTGAATCATTTCAGCACAGAGTTGGATTTGGGAAAATCAGAAAATTTGGACAAAATTATATCGATTCAATTCCTTTCAACTCAAATATCTCAAGAACCGTGCAATTTAGGAGAAAAGATGATGAATGATTTTATCTGCGAAAAAGACTAATGATTCCAGGATGTACAAGATGCAGACCTTAGTTCAAGTGATATTTGTTTTTCATACAATTTAACCAATCTGAAGAGTAGTAGTGAGAAACCCACAAGAAATGGAATAATCTGATGATGCCAAAATATGCATGACTGTTATCAAAATGATCATTTCAATTGATATTTGAATATTCAGGTGAAAATGCACTTCGAAAAAAGACCTTTAGTTCAAGTGATATTTGTTTTTCATGCAATTTAACCAATCTGAAGAGTAGTAGTGAGAAACCCACAAGAAATGGAATAATCTGATGATGCCAAAATATGCATGACTGTTATCAAAAACCTTCTACAAGAGATCATTTCAATTGATATTGTCGTTTGAATATTACAGGTGAAAATGCAATTTCTTTATGAAATTTCAACACCCTATATCTTTTGAACGGGGCCAAATTTGGGAAAATGTTATAGGAAGAAAATGTTTCTTTTGACGTCAAGAATCTATGGTTAAAATTAACGCAGTGGTCAAAGATTCACCCTGTATAATAAAAACAACAATTTCAGATCACAAGTAATTGTTTTGCAAATAGAAAATACCAAAATTGCAGCTTATATATATATATGTGCAATTTAGGAGAAAAGATGATGAATGATTTTATCTGCGAAAAAGACTAATGATTCCAGGATGTACAAGATGCAGACCTTTAGTTCAAGTGATATTTGTTTTTCATGCAATTTAACCAATCTGTAGAGTAGTAGTGAGAAACTCACAAGAAGTAGAATAAATCTATTGATGCCAAAATATGCACGAGTGTTATCAAAAACCTTCTACAAGAGATCATTTCTATTGATATTGTCGTTTGAATATTATAGGTGAAAATGCAATTTTTTTATGAAATTTCAACACCCTATATCTTTTGAACGGGTCCAAATTTGGAAAAATGTTATAGGAAGAAAATGTTTCTTTTGACGTCAAGAATCTATGATTAAAATTAACGCAGTGGTCAAAGACTCACCCTGTATAGATTACCATAACAGATTCATGCAGGGTGTCCCAGAAATCAACGTCAAGCCGAAAACGGGCGATGGGCCAAGTCATGATAGTTAACAGAAAAATATAAAAAAAATGCTTGTCATGCACCCTTCGAATTATGACTATTATCTTTCAAGTCCTGTGGCTACAAATATTAACTTTTCGTGAAACTTTTTTTTTGTAATTATAACCATGAATAACCCTTCTTTAAAATACAATTCAAAATTCAACCATAACTGCCTCAATTTTAAATTTAATGTTGGATTTTTGGCCAGCACTTAATTTAAAATAATTACATCACCCAACTTTAAACCGACTGTACCGTAAAAAAAATGTACTACACTATTTCGGCGAGTAACTTTAAAAGATTGTGCATTAATTTAGGAAAACAATTTTTTTTTTCTAATTAAGCCGGTTTTCATGACAATTTTATTTAATTAGATAAATTATTTGCAATACAGCCAAGGCGTTTTCAAGTCCACAATTTACAGGCACAAGTACATACCATTTCGACAATGTAAGTGAGACAGAGCCGCCATCTTGTCGTAAGAGTAATAACCATGGGTTAATCAGGAATTTGTTAGGTTTAGGTGCAAGTTTAAAATAAAATTCAGTTATTAGATTTCTCAGTAATGATTTTAATTTAATTACATTAAGAGTTTACCTCAAATGTTCAAACTGTTTGCCTTCAGCTGCAATGCAAGCTCTGCATCTCCTTAAAAATGACCGTGTAATAAGACGAGCGTATCTTTCTCGAGTTAATGTTTTCAGCGGCTTCCGTAATTCCTTGTCGTAGCTCGTCTAAATCTTGAATGGGTTTAGAGTACACTTTACCTTTATCGTTCCTCAGTAAAAGAAATCTATGGGATTCAAATCGGGCGAGCGGACAGGCCACGAAATTGTACCACCTCGCCCGATTCACCTATCGGGGTATTCTCGATGGAGAAACTCGCGTACGGTGCGCGCATAATGCGCTGGGCAGCCATCTTGTTGGTACCACATACTACCGTAAATGTTTAGTGGCACTTCTTCCAATAAATCTGGTAATTCGTTCTGTAATAATAATAATAATAAAATTGTCATGAAATCCGGTTTAATTAAAAAAAAATTGTGTTCCTAAATTAAGGAGTACTCTAGCAAGTATTATACCATTTTAGATTCTTGACTAAATGCACCATCTTTTAATGTTACTTGCCGAAATAGTGTAGTACATTTTTTTTATGGTACAGTCGGTTAAAGTTGGGTGATGTAATTATTTTAAATTAAGTGGTGGCAAAAATCCAACATTTAATTTAAAATTGAGGCAGTTATGGTTTAATTTTTGAATTGTATTTTAAAGAAGGGTTATCCATGGTTACATTAAAGAAAAAAAGTTTCACGAAAAGTTAATATTTGTAGCCACAGGACTTGAAAGATAATCACAGGGTGTCAGTTTTCTATTTTTTTAATACTCATAATTCTGAAGCGTGCATGACAAGTATTTTTTTTTATATTTTTCTGATAACTATCATGACTTGGCCCACCACCCATTTTCGGCTTGACATTGATTTCTGGGACACCCTGTATAAACACATACACATATAAAAAAGAATTTGAAGAATTAATTTCAGCACTCTCCCATGGGTCTTGACGAAGTCAAACACTCATATGAAAAGCTTAAAATTTTACAGATGATCAAACACAATCCCTTTACCAGCTTGATATACCAATTGTTTACATCTAATAAATACAAACAACCAGTTTCTTCAAAATCCATTACATTAGTGTTCGATCCTTGTGTAATTTATCAAACAGATTTCAGAGTTGAAATGAGTTGTCTTTGTACCCTCTTGTTTATCCAAGAGAATAATCTACCAACTAACGAGGCGTTTGGCTACTCAGGTCATTTAAAGCATAAAATGATGGGTTTCCACAAAACATGGAAAATTATTTCTCATTTCCATTACCTGTACTAAGTTGTTGCCTGAAATACATATAATATATGTTGAGATATCTTCACCCAATTTACTATGATTGTCAACCTTCAGTACTTTTGTTGATTGAAATAAACATTCTTTCGTTTTGAATCCAATTCTTGAAAATTAGGTATACCCCAATAAATATATTTTAAGAATCGACAATCCTGAAATTGCAAATATGACAAATCGAAATTCTGTTATAATGAGAGCATTTGAAACTTTTAAATCAGTTGATTAAATGGAATCACAAAAATAAACACATATATTGCTATAAATACTGTCTACTATTTCTAATATCGATATTGATTTGCTGAATTATACTTTGCAATCATTATTTCATTGTTTTTTAAGAAGTTCCAATATCTTACAAAAAACAGCTCTGAAAAAAAATTGGAAAGGTTTGATTATTGCAAAAAGTAGCACTACGGAGTACAATGACTAGATTTTACACATGGATACACTTGGTGATATTTTGGCATTATGAATTTTGAGTAACTCTTCAACCTCTCTGCATATTTTTCTGTACACTCCACAAGAGAATATCCATTTTGTTGCAGGTTATACCGATGTTTATCCTGAAGTAAGCATTGACGATAATTGGCCACTATTCTTTCTAATACCCATTGTATTAATTTTCCATTTAATGGGGAAGAAAATATTACGTAGTCTTATATTCTCTAAACATCTAGGTATAAATAATTCTTCTTTCTATCTTATTTAGTCATTCATTTTTATGGATTGTAAGATTAAGGACTTCAAAATAAAACTCGACATCCAACCATAATTAGATTAGTCTCTTATTCCTAATGCATTAATACAGCTTATTACAGAAACATCACTACTTACCTTCATACAAGATATTTTTGTCAAAAATTTCCTGACGAATATTAAGTAAACACAAATGAAAAAACAACTAAGTGCTTGAAAGTTGTTGTCTGGCAGGCGCAATTAAACAAAGAACCACCAAAAATGTACCTATCTCTCTCCATTTTTAATCCTCATTTTGCTGTTCGGGTTCGGCATTTCTCTGATAATTTTCTGACAGTCCAAAAATGATCCAAAAATCTGCAGCTATTACGCATCAGTTCTGCGCAGACCCTGAGGACTGTCCCAGAACAGTCAGGAAAATACGAACCCAAATGAAGCTAGTATAAGCGAAATTTCTGGGCTTACAATCACAATACAATTAGAGTGAATAATTCTGAAATTATGAACGATATACAATGTGTTCCAAACACAGTGAATGTTATAGATTTCAAAAATAATGTGATATCCTTCACCTAGAAAAATGTTTATAATATTGTGCTCACTACCCTCAAATTTAACTTAACCAATCAGATTGTCTTAAATATTACGAAATATCGTCCTTAATATTCTACTTAACAACTGTTCAGAAGCATATAATAATAATAATAATAATAGTTTATTAGCTTCAAATAATTACACCATGCCGATAAAAAAATGAAACAAGTCAAAAAAAAAAAAAAAAAGCTGAAACACTATGTATTCCACCGTTCACAAAACTCCCTAAATTCATATAAACTATAAAGTTCACAATTCAAAATAAGACTATACAATTCCTTCTTAAAGTTAATATGACATTTGATATCTTGCAGAACTTTCGGCAAAGCATTGAACAAACTCATAGCCACACACTCAACAGACTTACTCCTCGAAACAGTACTATGTAATGGTAAAATATATGGATAAATTCTTCTGGTGTTATTTGAATTTTTACATTTTGCGAAGTAATGGCTGTTCTTATTGAGGAATATAAGCAATTTGTAAATGTACAGACCATACATTGTCAAAATATTAAACTTTTTAAAAACTCCCCTGCAGCTCTCTCTATACCCTAAACATAGCATGGTACGCAATGCTCTTTTCTGAGTTGCAAAAATAGAGTCTGTATGAGACGAACTACCCCAAAAAATGATGCCATATGACAGAACAGAATGAAAATTCGCATAATACACTAACTTCAATAGGTCCAAATCTACCTGACTCCTCAACATGAATAACGTGTAACAGGCAGAATTAAGTCTGCTCCTCAACTGTTCAATGTGGGAGCGCCACTTCAGGTGTTTATCAAGAACTAGACCCAAGAACTTCACATTATTATCAACTTTTATCAATTTATCTTGAACATTTATCGAAGCAGGATATTTTAATTTAGACCTTTCACTATAAAAAAACATACATTGAGTTTTTTCAACATTTAAAACCAAATTTAGATTACATAACCACTCCACTATCAAATATGAGGAAGTAAGCTAGATAGAACCAAAGCTCTTTCCTGAAACAGGATGGTTCAAACATTTTGAATGCTGCATGAAAACATTACTACTACAAGAATATAAAATTTGACATACTTCTTACTAACTGATCTTCCACAGGAAACAGCTGACCTATTTCCTCGGTATTCATTTCCAAGGTTACTAGTTCTACAGTCATTTGTATTTCTATCTCCACTATAATGAGAATTCTAAATATCAATAGTGAAAAGTTCTCAACATCATAGTTCAGAAATATGCATGGTTTGACATCACACTAAGAAGACTTCCTGCTTTGTTATTAAAAGGGATAAAATCCTCAGGCTCCAATAACTAGAAGTTTTAGTATATTAAAATAAACAATTTAAGGTAGTTTGTAATTATTTGTTTCACTCACCTCCTCACTTAGTGGAAATCTATGGAAACTACACTTTTCCCATATTTCAATAACATCCAGGAACAACAAATTTGTAACCCATTTCAAAATTTGAAATTCAATGCTGAAGTTTGGAAATATTCACTCTGCAAAAACTCAGAAGCCAAAAAGACCGATATTTCGTGGAAATTCATATTCATAGCATGAATGCACAAATTACTAACAATAAGGTTTATTGTTGTTGTTGTTGTATTTAGAAATTCCTTTGTTTCCTTTCATAATTTGAGATTTGGTCCATCTCGATTGGCACCTTGGTACACGTTATTATTGGTCAAAACAGTGTCACGCTGTTTAGTGAGGACTTTCCAGCCCCTGATCAGTGTTTCAGAAACTGGTTAGAGGGATAAAAATGTCAATAGAAACTTTATTTTGATTTTGAAACTAGCAGTCATCTAACAAAAGGGGCTTCCAGAAACTTGATCAAATCAATCATATGATTTCAGCATTGTTAGGGTTAATCCAGGTCTATGAATTGCACTGAAAGGAGGAATTAGTACAAGACAAGAACACACTTTGGAAAAAATAAATAAACAACTGATCTCAAGAATGTGCTTCTGGAATCCCCTCAAATAAACAAGTTTGAATTTTATTATTTATTTTTTGAATCTGAAAAAATACATAAAATACTCTCAGAAGTAGAAAATAAGATTAAAAATGAAAATTTCATCATAGTTCAGTGAAATGAATATTTACATAACGACCATTAGTTGTATTTATACTATTTAATAAGGCAAACTTGAATTGCCTATCAATCTTCTAACAAAGGTATGTAGGAAAATTATGTATTGTACTTACTATAGCTGTACAAGTTTTTCAATCAATCAGTTAGTCTTTCTCTAAAAGTATGAAGAACACAATCACACTCCTTTTCTCCATTTTTCAGCGGTCACAAACTCTGTCATTGGTTTACCACTAATTCCGCAAGTACCAATGCCAACTCTTCCATTAACTGATTCAGGTGAAGCAAATATGCTTTTTCCCTTGAGTCCAGAAATTTTCTTGTTTTTTCCAGCTTTAGAAGTAAAAGCTAACCATTTTTGTTTTTCAGTTTCCCGTTCTTCCTCCAATTCTTTGAAGCGTTGCTGTTTCTTCATCTTCTTCTTCTTCAAATACTCCTTGTTGTTCATTTTGGCCCTTTTCAATTTTTCTGATTCACTCAATACTCGTTTTTGCCCTGTGAATTCTTTAAGTTCAGCTAAAATAGCAACTCCACGATTTTTAAACGCTTCAAATGTTAAATTTACCTGACCATCCGGGTTGATGGCATCGATTCTGGCCTCATAATATTGGCCGTTATCGTTCCACTTAGCCATACATACATCTCCAATCTCCAAATTTTTTTGTTTTGTTTCTAGCAACGAATTCTTCTACAGCCATTAGGACTTTGTGATTTCATCGTCTTCAGCGACACCAACTGGTTGGGTGTATTCTGGTTGATTTGCAGCTTCTTCAGCCTTATTTTGAGATCTAATGTGAGTTCAATTACTTCTTCGAGATCCACTCTCAGCTTTTGCAATTCCTTATTATCAGGATCAGTTAATAAGGCAGCTCAACCTGCTGCAATTGCAGTTTATAGTTTTGCAATTCATCACTCATGATTGCTTGAATGAAAATCTTTCACGTTGAATTTTATGATGGACAATTGAAAATTATAAATTATTGCAATTCTCAGTGGAAAATGGCAAAAATATTTTGTTACTTCCGAAACCTGATTACTCGTTGACAGTGTACCCATAGACCATAGATTAAAAAGAACTTCTTTTTATGCCATAGACAAAGAAATTCTTAAGGAATACGGTAACGGCTTAGGGAATACCAGTACCAGTGTGACGACAGCAGGCCGGGCCAGCAGGCTGAGTTCCCATACCGACCAGTGGCGTCGGTGGTGAATGACACGCAGCGCTCTGACGTTGAATAATATTAATTGACTGCGTTTACGTTCAATAACAAGAAATCAAGTCTTATTTATTATTATTTTCAAATACTTCAGATGTTCAAATCAGGTTTAAGGAATACTCAGAAAATTTTTGATGTCTTCAAAATCTTTACTTTTTTTTCAGGCTACCGAAAATGGTTTCAGATTATTTATATCGAATCGTATTTGACAAGATCCATGGAAAGAAATTACTTTATCATTTTCATAGCGAAACAATCTGCTCAACATAAAAATAGTTCATTATGTTTTTTCGATAATTTTGCATGTTGCGGCCAATCTGAAAAAATGAAAAATACTTTCTGACAGTCTCTAGCTATACGTTCCACATAAAATAATTACTACGCTTTGATAGGGAGAAATTCCACACTGCCCAACATGAAAAAAGTTCAAGATTTTTTTTCGATACTTTGGCAAATTGCAGCCAATCTGAAAAAATGAAAATACTTTTGGAAGTCTCTAGCTATACGTTCCACATGAAATAATTACTACGCTTTGATAGGGAGAAATTCTACATTGCCCAACATGAAAAAAGTTCAAGATTTTTTTCGTTAATTTCATCAAGTTGCGGCCAATCTGAAAAAATGAAAATACTTTCGGGAAGTCACTAGCTATACGTTCCACATAAAATAATTACTACGCTTTGATAGGGAGAAATTCCACACTGCCCAACATGAAAAAGTTCAAGATTTTTTCGATACTTTGGCAAACTGCAGCCAATCTGAAAATGAAAAATACTTTGGAAATCTCTAGCCTATACGTTCCACATGAAATAATTACTACGCTTTGATAGGGAGAAATTCTACATTGCCCAACATGAAAAAGTTCAAGATTTTTTTCGTTAATTTCTGTTGTTGGCCAATCTGAAAAAAAAAGAAAATACTTTCTGACAGTCTCTAGCTATACGTTCCACATGAAATAATTACTACGCTTTGATAGGGAGAAATTCTACACTGCCTAACATGAAAAAAAGTTCAAGATTTTTCTATAATTTTGCAAGTTGCGGCTGTTCTGAAAAAAATGAAAATACTTTCTGACAGTCTCCAGGTATATACATTCTGCATGAAATATTACTACGCTTTGATAGGATAGAGATTCTACAGGCCAACATGAAAGTTCAAGATTTTCAGTTATTTCTGGGAGTTGCAGTTAATCTGAAAAATGAAAATACTGGAAGTCACTATATCAGTTCCACATGAAATTACTACGCTTTGATATGGAAGAATTCTACACTACTCACTGTAAAAAAAGTTCAAGATTTTTCTATATCTCAGCAAGTTGCGGTTAATCTGAAAAATGAAAATACTTTCAGGAAGTCACTAGCTATACGTTCACATGAAATAATTACTACGCTTTGATATGGAAAAATTTAAACTGCCCAACATGAAAAAAGTAGCTAGTGACTTCCCGGAAAGTATTTTTCATTTTTTCAGATTGGCCGCAACTTATGAAATTAACGAAAAAATCTTGAAATTTTTTCATGTTGGGCAGTGTAGAATTTTTCTATCAAAGCTTTGTAATTATTTCATGGAACGTATAGCTAGTGACTTCCTGAAAGTATTTTTCATTTTTTCAGATTAACGCAATCTTATGAAATTAACGAAAAAATCTTGAACTTTTTCATGTTGGGCAGTTTAGAATTTTTCCTATCAAAGCGTAGTAATTATTTCATGTGGAACGTATAGCTAGAGACTGTCAGAAAGTATTTTTCATTTTTTCAGATTGGCCGCAACTTGCGAAATCATCGAAAAAATCTTGAAATTTTTTCATGTTGGGCAGTGTAGAATTTTTCCTATCAAAGCGTAGTAATTATTTCATGTGGAACGTATAGCTAGAGACTGTCAGAAAGTATTTTTCATTTCTCAGATTGGCCGCAACTTGTGAAATTAACGAAAAAAATCTTGAACTTTTTCATGTTGACCAGATTGTTTCCTATGAAAGCGAGATAGTATTTTCTATCCATGAATCTTGTCAAATACGATTCGATATAAATAATCTGAAACCATTTTCGATAGGATGCAAAAAAAAGTAAAGATTTTGAAGTCATCAAAAAGGTTTTGAGTATTCCTTAAACTCGATTTGTTTATCTGAAGTATTTTAAGATAAAAATAAGTAAGACTTGATTTCTTCTTATTGAACGTAAACGCAGTCAACTAATATTCAGCGTCAGAGCGCAGCGTGTCATTGACCACATTCGCCACCGACGCCACTGGTCGATATGGTAACTTTGGGATCTCGGCCTGCTGGCCCGGCCTGCTGTCGTCACACTGGTTTAGGGAATACGGTATCGGCCAGCATAATAGATAGATAAATGAGATAGGCTTAGGGCACAGACCAGTTATCTATAGACGTTTCACGCAGGTTGCTGACCACAGAACACTAATATGCAAGAAATGAAAACTCCTAACTAAATTTTGGCAACATATATCGGCCGCCATGTTTGGTAGAGTGGAATCAAATCGGCGGGAAATTTGAATTACTAGAACGGCGGGAAATTTGAATTACTGTAGCAGCGGGAATTTCAAATTTTCTCATATAAGCATAGTAAATATGCACTTACTATTCTGTTCACATTACCTTGAGGCATATACTAAATGATTGAGATGAAAACAAGCAGTAATAAATTTTCATCATTTTATTGTTCATTCAGGAATATAATATACAGAGTATTATTGTATAATATGAACTTATTTCCAAAACTAATAGACTAGTGTTTAATATAAATATCATTTCAAGACTTCACAAAAAAAATCACTAGAGTGAATATCACATTGAATAAAAATAAACTTCAAGAATTCAACAAAATTCATAGTGTTAGCAACGGACTTATTAGTCCAATAGGTAGCAAGAGCAGTGAACTGTATTTAGTTTTAGCGAAGTATAGCAAAACTATCAAATTGAACTTATATTATTTATTAGCAGGATGTTACAATGTTTCTTTCTATACGATCGTGTAATAATAATTGTGACAATGTTAATCTCAGTCAGCCCATATGGCGAGATTCTTTCAATATAAGCATGCGTTATCAAGACACATATTCTCACAATTTAACTATTACATATGTACAGGTGGTCATAAAAGGTTATTAATTTCAATCCCTAACATAAGCTGAATTAATCAGAAAGTGAGCAGGAGTTAACGGATGAATATCATCAATAGTATCGTATAAAGGAATCAAAGGTCTGGAGTTCAAGCAGGCTTCTACTTGCGTTAGCAAGGTATAAAATTCCTCAAATGTTAAAGTATGGGAAGCAACGACTCGTTTTAAGTGATGCTTGGCTGACTTGACAGCAGCCTCCCATATTTCCAAATGTGGGGCAGCAGGTGGATTAAAATGCAAGTTTGTCCCTTCAGAGACCAGAGTCCCAGAAATATCACTGATGAAATTTGAAGATTTTTGAAATAACTGGCCGAGCTCTTTATTGGCTCCAACAAAAGTTGTTCCACGATCACTGTAAAGATCGGAGCAAAATCCGCTTCTTGAAGTGAATCTTCTAAACGCAGCGATAAATTCTTTGGACGAGTAACCAGAAACCAATTCCAGATGTACCGCGCGAGTACTCAAGCAAATGAATAATGCAATATACCCTTTAAAAGTCTTTCGACCGCGACCAGAGGAAGCTCTGATGCTGTAAGGTCCAGCATAGTCTACCCCAGCCTTGAGAAAAGGACGACTAGGTCGAGACCTGAAATTTGGCAAATTCCATTTTTGATACATGGCGCTCTTTCTGTATCGTAGACAAGAACTACATTTGTGTATTATGCTCTTCACTAGTTGACGTCCACGAACAATCCAAAATCTCTTCGCAGTGTGGCAAGTGTTAGCTTAACACCACCATGTAAAGTTTTCAATGATAATATTTCACCAAGAGAGCAGAAAATGGCGATTCATAAGGCAAAATCAGTGGATGCATTTCTTCAATTCAAGAAATGAGTTCTGTAGTCGACCACCCACTCTGATCAGATCCTCATGCAGAAAGGGTCTAATTTCAAAATTTTGCTATTTTTGGGTAATGACAAATTTTGTCTCATCAATTTGATTTCCTTTGAATATTGAGATTGTTGAACTAAGTAAACCCAAACCCAACGGGATCGGTTCAACTCATGAGTATTCAATTCAATGGTATCAGGAATAGTAAGGTTTTTGAACCAACTAAAAGAGCACAAATTGCTTTTGTAAGATACGTCTTCTTTAAACAGTAAATTACTAAGAAATCTTAAAATATATGTTATTTTAAGAGTTTTTGTACATTTGAGAATCTTTCAAGTAGATCCCAAGTTGGTATAGAATGTGCCTTTGACAACATATTTGAAGTGAAGCAGCTACTTGTAACCACCAATGAGTTGGAAGTATTGGGAACAGTTTGAGTAGTTCTATCATATGGTTCTGCTTTATTCGATAACCATGCAGGACCCTGCCACCACAATTGATAGCACTGCAAATCACTTGGCTTCAGACCTCGAGAAACACAATCAGCTGGATTGTCAATTCCTCTTACATGTCTCCAAGAAGCATCAGGAACCAATGTATGAATCTTGGAACACCTGTTAGCGATGAATGTAGGCCAACGTGAAGGATGGTCCTTAACCAAAACAAAACATCAGTGGAATCGGACCACAGATGTACCCCACAATTTTCCAAACGCAGAGCATCAAAAACTTTTTTAGTAAGTTTAGCCAGCAAAGTAGCTGCGCATAATTCCAACCTTGGAATAGTGAGCAAGGGTTTTATAGGTGACACCTTAGTTTTAGCTTGCAGCAAGTTTACCACGATCTCACTTCCACTGATAACACGAAGATAAACCACAGCTCCATAAGCAAATTTGGAAGCGTCAGCAAATCCATGTATTTCGCACATACTAGTGTCAGGATTGTAGTTCAACCAGCGATTGAGTTTGAGACCATCAAGAACGGAAAGATCTTGGTACCAACACAGCCATTGTTTGGCCATATCACAATTGAGATTGTCATCCCAATCTATTTTGTGTATCCAAAGCTGTTGCATGAAGATCTTAGCAGTGATAATTACAGGTGAAAGCCATCCAAGAGGATCGAATAGCTTGGCTATTTTTGAGAGAATAACTCTCTTAGTAAGGGTTATTTCATTGCAATCAGAAGTGTTAGCAACTCTGAATATGAAATTGTCTGCTTCCGGATTCCAACCAAGACCGAGAATGCTGAATACACTATTATCAGTAAAGTTGAAAGATTTAGATATAGCACAGTCTTTGTCAGAGATATTATGTAACAAATTATCGTCGTTAGCTAACCATTTATGTAAAGTAAAACAACCAGAGCTACAGATCTTGATAAGTTGGCTTTGTTTGAGCAAGGCGTCCTCAAGAGTATAACCCCCTGAAAGGGTGTCATCCATATAAGTCTCCTCTTGCAGAACGATAGCACCCAATGGGAATAGATGTTGTTCATCATTGGCAAGCTGTCTAGTTACCCTAATAGCCAAGAAAGGGCTAGACACCATTCCATATGTCACAGTTTGGAGCTTCACACTAATCGGTTCATCAGAGCTGAACCTCCAAAGAATGCATTGAAAACGTTGATCGGTTGGATGGACTAATATTTGACTAAACATTTGTCGAATATCGGTAACAAAAACAAATCTGTATTTTTTCTCAACGCAGGATCAAAGAGGTTAAATCAGGCAATAGATTAGAACCACAATGCAGGTGGTCATTTATTGAAAAGTTATTCAAGGCTTTAGCAGAGCCATTGAACACCGTTCGCAGCTTAGCAATCGAACCTGTTTGTTTCAGAACTCCATGGTGAGGCAGCAAATAACGAACATTAGCAAGATCGTCGTCACTCACCATTTTCATATGATTTGAATCGATGTAGTCTCGCATGAATTCACGATAAAGACGACCACAGGATTCTTCGAATTTTTTTCAATTGCTCCAAAGCATTTTTAGCAATAGCAAAAGTACCAGGAAAGCTCAAGCAAGATGTATCAGCAATTCTGAATGGCAATTGCACTATATAACGACCATCTGGAGCACGAGAACAAGTATCAGCAAAATATTTCTCAGTAGCAATTTGTTCAGAGATAGGTGTCTTTCATCGTCGTGAAAAGTCCTCCTGTGCAAAAA
The DNA here is from genome assembly GCA_030674115.1 of Micraspis discolor. Classification (NCBI taxonomy): domain Eukaryota; kingdom Metazoa; phylum Arthropoda; class Insecta; order Coleoptera; family Coccinellidae; genus Micraspis; species Micraspis discolor. The sequence goes on from JARTUT010001341.1 coordinate 22,594, forward strand.
TCTATACAAGAGATCATTCAACATTGTTTGATCATCAGAGACCTGCAAAACAGATAGCGATTGTTCGAATAGGACATTGGTGTATTTCCAGAAACAAGCCATCCAAGAACTGTTTTAATAGCAATTGGCTCATTTGGTCCACCACGGACAACTTCACCTTCAATAATCTTAGCATGCACTGAGGAACCCAAGAGTATTTCGATTTGACCTCTTCCAGCAAAAAAGGGTCAGCTAATTCAAGATTTTTCAAATGAGGAAAACCAAATTCACAATTATCGACGTTGGGAGCGAGGGAAGTAATCTTCGAATAACAAAGGCCTGCACTGTGCAGAAAATTCGAACTGAACCTGGGTTTCAGGACAAAATTGACTAACTTCCGCACGTGTAATGTTTTCTTCCTCCAACTCCAGAAATCGCAAATTCACTGATTGATATTTAAGGTTAAGCCTTTGAGATAGCTTAGGTGACTACAAAGATTTTAATGGAGTTAATGAATACCAAGATGTAGTACAATTAGCTAGATTATGTATGGCATTACCTCATAGTAATGCCGAAACAGAACGGGTTTTTTCTGTTGTTACAGATGTAAAAACAAAAAAGAAATAAAATAGGTAGTGAAGCATTAAACGCTGTTTCAGTCATTAGATTTTCAAATGATGAAAATGTTGTAAATTATTCGAAGTAACACCTGAACATTCGAAGCTGATGCAATATAAAAGTTTGTATAAAATAAATGATTAGTTTTTCAAAGCCTATATAATATACACATATATAAATTCGTTGTTGTTTTTATTATTTAGTCAAATAAAACTTTTGTTCGATAATGTTTTATTCTTAACCTTATTTCCAAATAGTGATATATTAAATAATTATAATTAGTTTATTCAGGAAATGAATGAGAATCAGAAATGAAATCACTCATATCCCAAGAATTTTAGTATCGTTATTTCCTAATATTCCGCGAAACTTTGAGAACAAACCCTCCCCGCCCCTTACTCACATATTTCCTGCACTGGGCGAATGGAGCCACCTCTGCACTAATCTAGGGAATTCTAGGATTTTCTGAATCAATTCTAGGTACTTTTACAGAGGAGACTTGACATCACTGCATAAAATATGGCAACATTGAACAAATCTGATAATTGAATCATTTCAGCACAGAGTTGATTTGGGAAAATCAGAAAATTTGGACAAAATTATATCGATTCAATTCCTTTCAACTTCAAATATCTCAAGAACCGTGCAATTTAGGAGAAAAGATGATGAATGATTTTATCTGCGAAAAAGACTAATGATTCCAGGATGTACAAGATGCAGACCTTTAGTTCAAGTGATATTTGTTTTTCATGCAATTTAACCAATCTGAAGAGTAGTAGTGAGAAACCCACAAGAAATGGAATAATCTGATGATGCCAAAATATGCATGACTGTTATCAAAAACCTTCTACAAGAGATCATTTCAATTGATATTGTCGTTTGAATATTACAGGTGAAAATGCAATTTCTTTATGAAATTTCAACACCCTATATCTTTTGAACGGGGCCAAATTTGGGAAAATGTTATAGGAAGAAAATGTTTTTTTGACGTCAAGAATCTATGGTTAAAATTAACGCAGTGGTCAAAGATTCACCCTGTATAATAAAAACAACAATTTCAGATCACAAGTAATTGTTTTGCAAATAGAAAATACCAAAATTGCAGCTTATATATATATATGTGCAATTTAGGAGAAAAGATGATGAATGATTTTATCTGCGAAAAAGACTAATGATTCCAGGATGTACAAGATGCAGACCTTTAGTTCAAGTGATATTTGTTTTTCATGCAATTTAACCAATCTGTAGAGTAGTAGTGAGAAACTCACAAGAAGTAGAATAAATCTATTGATGCCAAAATATGCACGAGTGTTATCAAAAACCTTCTACAAGAGATCATTTCTATTGATATTGTCGTTTGAATATTATAGGTGAAAATGCAATTTTTTATGAAATTTCAACACCCTATATCTTTTGAACGGGTCCAAATTTGGAAAAATAGGAAGAAAATGTTTTTTTGACGTCAAGAATCTATGATTAAAATTAACGCAGTGGTCAAAGACTCACCCTGTATAGATTACCATAACAGATTCATGCAGGGTGTCCCAGAAATCAACGTCAAGCCGAAAACGGGCGATGGGCCAAGTCATGATAGTTAACAGAAAATATAAAAAAATGCTTGTCATGCACCCTTCGAATTATGACTATTATCTTTCAAGTCCTGTGGCTACAAATATTAACTTTTCGTGAAACTTTTTTGTAATTATAACCATGAATAACCCTTCTTAAAATACAATTCAAAATTCAACCATAACTGCCTCAATTTTAAATTTAATGTTGGATTTTTGGCCAGCACTTAATTTAAAATAATTACATCACCCAACTTTAACCGACTGTACTGTAAAAAAATGTACTACACTATTTCGGCGAGTAACTTTAAAAGATTGTGCATTAATTTAGGAAAACAATTTTTTTTCTAATTAAGCCGGTTTTCATGACAATTTTATTTAATTAGATAAATTATTTGCAATACAGCCAAGGCGTTTTCAAGTCCACAATTTACAGGCACAAGTACATACCATTTCGACAATGTAAGTGAGACAGAGCCGCCATCTTGTCGTAAGAGTAATAACCATGGGTTAATCAGGAATTTGTTAGGTTTAGGTGCAAGTTTAAATAAAATTCAGTTATTAGATTTCTCAGTAATGATTTTAATTTAATTACATTAAGAGTTTACCTCAAATGTTCAAACTGTTTGCCTTCAGCTGCAATGCAAGCTCTGCATCTCCTTAAAATGACCGTAATAAGACGAGCGTATCTTCTCGAGTTAATGTTTTCAGCGGCTTCCGTAATTCCTTGTCGTAGCTCGTCTAAATCTTGAATGGGTTTAGAGTACACGTTTACCTTTATCGTTCCTCAGTAAAAGAAATCTGGGATTCAAATCGGGCGAGCGGACAGGCCACGAAATTGTACCACTCGCCCGATTCACCTATCGGGGTATTCTCGATGGAGAAACTGCGTACGGTGCGCGCATAATGCGCTGGGCAGCCATCTTGTTGGTACCACATACTACCGTAAATGTTTAGTGGCACTTCTTCCAATAAATCTGGTAATTCGTTCTGTAATAATAATAATAATAATAAATTGTCATGAAATCCGGTTTAATTAAAAAAATTGTGTTCCTAAATTAAGGAGTACTCTAGCAAGTATTATACCATTTTAGATTCTTGACTAAATGCACCATCTTTTAGGCCCGGTTGTACAGTGACAACTCAATTCGAAGCTCAACTGAGCTCGGTTCACTCTTGAGCCAGGTTCAGATATGTCATCCGGTTGTACAGGTTATGTTTGAGGCGAGTTCAAGTGAACTTTCCTGAATACAATTCTTCAGAAAATGGCAACGTCGCTTCCTTTGAGACATGCGTTTTGATACGAATAGTAACAAATTTTGACAAATGGAAAAGAAGAAGAATTAAAATTCTTCTATGACCAGAGCGCAAATATAATTTTAAAATTTGAATTGTTCTATTTGAACAAGATTAGTTGATGAGTGCTGTTGTGGTTCTGATTGAAAAAAGTGTCAGTAATAATGTCAGACGTAAAGCGAAGCGCAATTTACGTGCTCCGAAGAGAACATTTTAATAAATCTTATTAAAAATACAGCAATATAATTGAAAATAAACAAAATCCATTTCTATTAATTTCATATTAAAAATTTTGTTTGAGGAAACACGAACACAACTCATTCACGAAAATACTACCTTAGCAAGCCTTTCAATTAGAACTATTTGACATATAACCTATAAATTGTAAATGAACTCTATGAAATTTCTGTTGAACCAGGCTTGAGCGCCCGATTTTGGAAGTTCAACTTGAGGGTCGGTTTGAGTGAAGTTCAGTCTTGAACTCGCACTGTACAAAGATATTTCTTATTTGAGTTGGGTTCAGTCTTGAACTAGGCTTGAACTCGGACTGTACAACCGGGCCTTAATGTTACTTGCCGAAATAGTGTAGTACATTTTTTATGGTACAGTCGGTTAAAGTTGGGTGATGTAATTATTTTAAATTAGTGGTGGCCAAAAATCCAACATTTAATTTAAAATTGAGGCAGTTATGGTTTAATTTTGAATTGTATTTTAAAGAAGGGTTATCCATGGTTACATTAAAGAAAAAAGTTTCACGAAAAGTTAATATTTGTAGCCACAGGACTTGAAAGATAATCACAGGGTGTCAGTTTTTCTATTTTTTTAATACTCATAATTCGAAGCGTATGACAAGTATTTTTTTATATTTTTCTGATAACTATCATGACTTGGCCCACCACCCATTTTCGGCTTGACATTGATTTCTGGGACACCCTGTATAAACACATACACATATAAAAAGAATTTGAAGAATTAATTTCAGCACTCTCCCATGGGTCTTGACGAAGTCAAACACTCATATGAAAAGCTTAAAATTTTACAGATGATCAAACACAATCCCTTTACCAGCTTGATATACCAATTGTTTACATCTAATAAATACAAACAACCAGTTTCTTCAAAATCCATTACATTAGTGTTCGATCCTTGTGTAATTTATCAAACAGATTTCAGAGTTGAAATGAGTTGTCTTTGTACCCTCTTGTTTATCCAAGAGAATAATCTACCAACTAACGAGGCGTTTGGCTACTCAGGTCATTTAAAGCATAAAATGATGGGTTTCACAAAACATGGAAAATTATTTCTCATTTCCATTACCTGTACTAAGTTGTTGCCTGAAATACATATAATATATGTTGAGATATCTTCACCCAATTTACTATGATTGTCAACCTTCAGTACTTTTGTTGATTGAAATAAACATTCTTTCGCTTTGAATCCAATTCTTGAAAATTAGGCATACCCCAATAAATATATTTTAAGAATCGACAATCCTGAAATTGCAAATATGACAAATCGAAATTCTGTTATAATGAGAGCATTTGAAACTTTTAAATCAGTTGATTAAATGGAATCACAAAATAAACACATATATTGCTATAAATACTGTCTACTATTTCTAATATCGATATTGATTTGCTGAATTATACTTTGCAATCATTATTTCATTGTTTTAAGAAGTTCCAATATCTTACAAAAACAGCTCTGAAAAAATTGGAAAGGTTTGATTATTGCAAAAGTAGCACTACGGAGTACAATGACTAGATTTTACACATGGATACACTTGGTGATATTTTGGCATTATGAATTTTGAGTAACTCTTCAACCTCTCTGCATATTTTTCTGTACACTCCACAAGAGAATATCCATTTTGTTGCAGGTTATACCGATGTTTATCCTGAAGTAAGCATTGACGATAATTGGCCACTATTCTTTCTAATACCCATTGTATTAATTTTCCATTTAATGGGGAAGAAAATATTACGTAGTCTTATATTCTCTAAACATCTAGGTATAAATAATTCTTCTTTCTATCTTATTTAGTCATTCATTTTTATGGATTGTAAGATTAAGAACTTCAAAATAAAACTCGACATCCAACCATAATTAGATTAGTCTCTTATTCCTAATGCATTAATACAGCTTATTACAGAAACATCACTACTTACCTTCATACAAGATATTTTTGTCAAAAATTTCCTGACGAATATTCAGAACACAAATGAAAAAACAACTAAGTGCTTGAAAGTTGTTGTCTGGCAGGCGCAATTAAACAAAGAACCACCAAAATGTACCTATCTCTCTCCATTTTTAATCCTCATTTTGCTGTTCGGGTTCGGCATTTCTCTGATAATTTTCTGACAGTCCAAAAATGATCCAAAAATCTGCAGCTATTACGCATCAGTTCTGCGCACCCTGAGGACTGTCCCAGAACAGTCAGGAAAATACGAACCCAAATGAAGCTAGTATAAGCGAAATTTCTGGGCTTACAATCACAATACAATTAGAGTGAATAATTCTGAAATTATGAACGATATACAATGTGTTCCAAACACAGTGAATGTTATAGATTTCAAAAATAATGTGATATCCTTCACCTAGAAAATGTTTATAATATTGTGCTCACTACCTCAAATTTAACTTAACCAATCAGATTGTCTTAAAATATTACGAAATATCGTCCTTAATATTCTACGAACAACTGTTCAGAAGCATATAATAATAATAATAATAATAGTTTATTAGCTTCAAATAATTACACCATGCCGATAAAAAATGAAACAAGTCAAAAAAAAAAAGCTGAAACACTATGTATTCCACTGTCACAAACTCCCTAAATTCATATAAACTATAAGGTTCACAATTCAAAATAAGACTATACAATTCCTTCTTAAAGTTAATATGACATTTGATATCTTGCAGAACTTTCGGCAAAGCATTGAACAAACTCATAGCCACACACTCAACAGACTTACTCTCTAAACGGTACTATGTAATGGTAAAATATATGGATAAATTCTTCTGGTGTTATTTGAATTTTTACATTTAAGTGGCTAATAGTGTTCTTATTGAGGAATATACAATTTGTAAATGTAAGAATTGCACATTGTCAAATATTAAACCCTTGAACCCCCAGCCTCACCTCAACATAAATGGCACTAATGCCTTTCTGAGCTGGGCAAAATGAGTCCAGCACGAACCAATTCTAAAAATGGATGCTACAGGACAGAACAGAAATGAAAACTGATAATACACAACCCAATAGGCTCAACCCACCTGACTCTCAAACATGAATGGCCAGGGCACTTGAGTCTGCCCCCAACTGTCTCATGTGGAGCGCCACTCAGGTGTTGCCACCACCCAAGAACTTGCACACATTAAATCTCATCTAATTTATCTTGAACACTTATCAAGCAGTGATATTTTAATTTAGACCTTCACTGTCTGGTAAAAACATACATTGAGTTTTTTCTCATTTACTTAAACCAAATTCTTATCACACAGTCCACTCCACCATCAAACAAGATAGGTGAAGCTTAGATAGAACCAAAGTTTCTTTCCTTAAATAGGATAGTTCAAACATATTGAATGCTGCAATGAAAACATTACTACTACATGTTAAGAAGGTAAAATTTAAGAGTATACTTTTGGCCACCTTTGATTTTCTCATAGAAAGAGCTGAATTAGCTTCTCTGTGGCCTAGCTCAAGCAAGGTTACTAGTTACAAAGGCTTGTATTTCTATTCTACTATAAATGAGAATTCCAGCTATCAATAGTGAAAAGTCTCCCAACATCACTGTAGGGAACATAAATATATATTGATATCATACTGTAAACACTTCCTGCTTTGTTATTAAAAAGGATAAACCTCTGTATTCCATTATAATAACTAGAAGTTTTAGTATATATTAAATGTATACCTTTATGTAGTCAGGGAATTATTGTTTCACTCCACCTCCTACTGTGTGGAAACTCATGAAACTTAATTTTTTCCCATATTTCACAAACATCCAGGAACAATAAATTTTAGAACCCATTTCAAAATTTGAAACTCAATGCTGAAGTTTGTAAACATTCAATCTGCAAAAACTCAGAAGCCTGTGAGACCGGAGATTTCATGAAATTGAGACATATAGCACTAATGTGATAAACCATTTGAAACAATATAGTTTATTATTATATATGTAACAGAAGTTCTTCTTTGCTTTCATGAATTAAGATCATCCATCACTGATTAAACATGTACTTGAGAAGACACATGCTAATAGTCAAAATGCTGGCTAATACAGTTGATATAAGGGACTTTCCAGCCCTTGGATTAAGTGTTTGTAGAAACTGAATAGAGGGAGTAAACATGCCAACAGAAACTTATTTGACTTGAATCCAGTGTCATCTAAATAAAAAAGGGCCTTCTAGAAACTGAATCAAATCTGAACACATGACTTGAGCAATATAGGTTTAATCCTGAATCATGAATTGGCTTTATGTAGAGGGAATTAGTAATAAGACAGTAACATATTACTTGAAAACATAACAAATAACTGATCAGTAGAATATACTTCAGAACTCAAATGAAATCAGAGCTTGAAATTTATTTATTTACTTGGAATCTTGAAAATCATACAAAATACTCTCTAGAAGTAGAAAAGGGGGATTAAATGAAATTGAATTATATTTGAAAGTGAAATGAAATACTTACATACAATCTACCATTAATAGTGTATTTATATTATTTGAATACAGTAAACCCTCACTACTCATCAACCTTCTTAAATAAAGGTATAGTAGGAAAAATTATGTATTGTACTTAATTATAGCTGTACAAGCTTTTTTTAATCAATCAGTTATTCCTTCTCTAAAAGTACAGCAACACAATCAAGTAATTCTTTCTCTCCATTTTTCAATGGAACACAAACTTTGTCATTACAATGACCACCAATCTCACAAATAATAATGCCAACTCTTCAATTGAACTGATTCTAGTGAAGCAAATATGCTTTTTCCCTGAGTTCAGAAATTTTCTTATTTTTTTCAGCTTTATAAAGCAAAAAAAGCTTAATTCATTTTTGCTTTTCAGTTTCCGCTCTTCCTCCCAATTTTAAAGCTAGCATGTTTCTTTCATCTTCTTCTTCTTCAAATACTCCTTGCTGTCTATTTTGGCCCTTTTCACTTTTTCTGATCTTACCCAATACCTGTTTTTTCTGCTCCTGTGAATTTTTTTAAGCCCAGCTAAAATAGCAACTCCACTCACATTTTTAAACGCCTCAAATGTTAAATTTCCATTCAATGTTCCAATATGGTGTGATGGCACCAGATTCTGGCTCACAATGATTGGTCACACTATCGTTACACTGTCCCACTTAAATGTTGCATCTCCAATCCTCCAAATTTTTTTTGGCTGGCTCTGGCAATGAATTTCTTCTACAGCCAATAGGGACTTTCAGATCACTCACTTTCAGCTGTACACCAACTGGTTGGGTGTATTCTGGGCTGATTTGGCAGTTCTTCCACTCATTTGAGATCTAATGTGTCTTCAATTACATCCTTCGGAGATCCACTCCTCAGCTGGTACCTTTAATATCAGGATCAGCTAATCATTACAGTAGCCTCTAACCCGCTGCACTTGCAGTATATAGTTTTGCAAATCACCACCGCGATTAGTTGAAATTATAAACTTCACGCCGAATTTATGACGGATAATTGGAAAATTATAAACTATTGCACCTCTGTGTGAAAAATGGCAAAATATTTTGTTACCTTAAACTGATCATATATTTGTTGACAGTGAAATGATAGACTATAGATTAAAAAGAACTTCTTTTTTTATGCCATAGACAAAGAAATTTTTAAGGAATATGGTGAAACATTTAGGGAATACCAGTAGCAATTATGACAGCGTAGCTGGGCTAGCAGGTTGGAGTCTTGCAACAACAGACCAGTGGCGTCGGTGGTAAACAGCAGCGCAAAGCTCGGATGCCAGCTTGGAACATTAACTGATTGTGTTTACGCTCACCAACAAGAAATCAAGTTCTATTTATTATTGGCTTTAAATACTTCAGATGCTCAACTAGGTTTGCTGAGTACTCATAGTATTTTTTGATGTTTTCTGGCATCTTCACTTTTTTGCAGGCCAATGAAAATGGTTCTTCAGATTGCTTATATCGAATCGTATTTGAGGAACATCTATGGAAAGAAATTACTTTATTATTTTCTCACAGCAGAAACAATCTGCTCAACATATAAATAACAGATCATTATAATGTTCGATACCTTCTTGTAAGGTTGCGGCTAACTTGAAAAAAAATGAAGATACTTTCTGACAGTTCTCAGCTATACGTTCCACATGGAAAATAATTACTACGCTTTGATAGGGAGAATCCTCCACATCGCCCAACATGAAAGTTCAAGCTTTTTTTCGATACTTTCAGCAAACTGCAGCCAATCTGAAAAATGAAAATACTTTTGAAGTCTCTAGCTATACGTTCCATAAGGAATGGAATGAACAGCGCTTTCTGATAGGAGAAATCTACATTGTTTAACACAGTGAAAGTTCAGCAGATTTTTTTCGTTAATTTCCGCAAGTTGCTGCACAATCTGAAAAAATGAAAAAATATTTCTGGAAGTCACTAGCTGTTATATGTCCACACAAAATAATTACTACGCTTTGATAGGTATGTAAATCACACCGCTCAATATGAAAGTTCAAGATTTTTCTTTGATACTTGGGCAACTGCAGCCAATCTGAAAAAATGAAAATACTTTTTGAAATCTCTAGCCATCGTCTCATTATGAACACCATCATTACTTTCTGATAGGAGAAATTCTACATTGCCCAACATGATGAAGTTCATGATTTTTTTCGTTACACTCGTGTTGTAATAGAATCTAGTGAAATTACTTTATGACAGTGAATAGCTATATGTTCCACATGACAGAAATACTACATTGTTGATAGGGAGAAATTTGACACTGCCTAAACATGAAAAAAAATTTCAACATTTTTTCTATAATTCTGTGTTATTTAAATAATGAATACCATGAAAAAATACTTTCTGGATAGGCTCCCAGGTATACATGTTCCGCATGAAACAATCACATTATTACTTTGATAGGGAAGAATTCTACACTTCACCCAACATGAAAAAAGTTCAAGATTTTTTTTCATGAATTTCAATGCTAAGCTGGTAATCTGAAAAGATGAAAATACTTTGGAAGTCACCAGCTATAATGTTCCATGGCGAAATAACTACTATGTTTCTGATATGGAAGAATCCAGAGCACTACTCCAAAATTGTGGTGCTCAAGATTTTTCTATGACTTTCTGCAAGCAGCGCTAATCTGAAAAAATGAAAAAGATTTCAAGAAGTCACTGAGCTGATAATGTCTCATATATGTGAGTCAATGATTTACGCGCTGATATGGAGCAACTCCAACTGCCCAACACAGAAAAAGTTCAAGATTTTTTTCACACTTACGTTACATTAATCTGAAAAATTATAGCAATACCTTCTGACAGCCTCCAAATAATCAGTTCCACATGAAATAATTGACATTACGCTTTGATAGGGAGAAATTTACACTGAATAACATGAAAATTTGCAAAATTTGTTTTTCGAGCAATTTCTATAAGTTGCGCTAACTTGAAAAATGAAAGTACTTTCTTGGAAGTCACCCAGCCATAATGTCTACATGAAATACCATTACGCTTCTGATACAGAAAATTTAATGGTCTAATGTGGGAAGTTCAAGATTTTTTCGGTTATTTCAGCAGTTGTAGTCGACTTGAAAATGGTAAGATTTTCTGATAGTTTAGTTATAATGTCTCAATATGAGATAGAAGACATGCTTTGATAGGGAAGAATCTCCTACATTGAAGAACATGGATAATTTCAAGATTTTTTTGATATTCAGCAAGGGCTATCGCAGTATGAGGCAGATTGAAGTTGATTAGTTAGAGAGTTTCCATATGAAGACATTACAGCCAGATATGGAAAATCTTAACCGGCTCCAATACGAAAAAGTAGCTGAAGACTCCCATGAGCATTTTTCATTTTATCAGATTGTTCGTAACTTGCGAAATTAACGAAAAAAATCTTGAAATTTTTTCAAGTTGGGCATGTAGAATTTTTCCCATCAAAGCTTTGTAATTATTTGCTGGAAACTATAGCTAGTGACTTCCCCGGGAAAATATTTTTCATTTTTTCATAGATTTGACTATAACCTGCGAAATTAACGAAAGAAAATCTTGGAACTTTTTCATGTTGGGTAGTTTAGAACTTTTTCCCCATCAAAGGTAAACATTATTTCTGAACCAGTTAAGCTGGTAGAACGCTGTCAGTATAGTTTCTTTCATTTTTTCTGATTGGTCATGTAACTTGCGAAATCACTGAAAAAATCTTTAAAATTTTTTTTTTTCTATGTTGACCTGGGATTGTTTCTATGAATGCTGAGAGATGGTATTTTCTATCCATGAATCTTGTCAAACATGTATCTGATATAAATAATCTGAAACCATTTTCTGATAGATGCAAAAAAGTAAAGATTTTGGAAGCTATCAAAAGCGTTTTGAGTATTCCTTAAACTTGATTTGTTTATCTGGAAGTATTTTAAGATAAAAATAAGTAAGACTTGATTTTCTTCTTATTGAACGTAAACGCAGTCAACTATTATTCAGCATCAGAGCGTAAAGGTGTCATTGACTATTATCTGCCACTGACGCCACTGGTTTGATATGGTAACTCAGATCTCGGCCTGTTGGGCAATTCATCCGCTGGTCGTAAGCACTGGCTTAGTGAATACATAGATTTACAGCCAGTATATATAGATAGATAAATAGAGATAGGCTTAGGGCACAGACCAGAAGTTATCTATAGACAGTTTCACGCAGTGTTGCTGATCACAGAACACTAATATACAAGAAATGAAAACCTTAACCAAATTTCTGGCAAATACATACTCGGGCTGCCATGTTTGTAGATGGAACTGAACTTATGGGAAATTTAGACCACTTGAACGGCGGGAAATTTGAATTCAATGTAGCAGCGTGGAATTTCCCTAAATTCTTCTACATGTAGTACATAGTAAATATGCATTAAGTCTGTTCTGTTGATAATACTTTGATATATATAATAAATGATTTGAGATGAAAAAACAAGCAGTAATAAATTTTCACCATTTTAATGTTCATTCAGGAATATAATATACAGAGTATTATTGTATAACATGAACTTGGCTCAAAAACTAATAGACTAGTGTTTAATATAAATATCATTTCAAGACTTCACAAAAAAATCACTAGAGTGAATATCAAGTTATCATAAAAATAAATCCTGTTGAATCTAATGTAAATTAATAGTGTTAGCAAATGGAATTTGCTTGGTCCAATAATAGGTAGCAAGAGCAGGAACTGTATTTATAGTTTTAGCGAAGCACAGCAAAACTATCAAATTGGAACTTGAGGCTATTTATTAGCAGGATGTTGCCAGCCTGCTTCTTTCTTCTAATGATCGATCGTAATAATAATTCGTGACAATGTTAATTCCAATCAGCCCATATGGCGAGATTCTTTGTTATGTTGAAAGCATGCAAGATCACATATACATATTCTCACAATCTAACTATTACATGTGTACAGGTGGTCATAAGTGTTATTAATTTCTAACCCCAATATCTCCACCCACTTCATTTGATGTTGATCAAAATGATAAGTAGCACATACAAAAAAATTCAAACAAATAATATTTTGCTCTTCATTTAGTATGTGACAGAGATAAAGTGAATAAATGAAGAAATCTGGAAGTTGCATAATAAAGCAAAAGCTTTCATAAATATTAGCAACGGCACAAATATATACATATTGTAACTAATTAGGAGATAATAAGTATTCTGGGGTGCTTTCGGTAAGAGAATTAACTTATTAACAGGCCTTCTCTTAAAGAGGCTGTATAAGTTCTGCAACTTCATTTAATCTGAACCAAATTATCCTTCAAAAAAGACGTCAGCTACTCTCGGCCAAAGGCCACTTGGCTGGAGGAGTATGTTCAGTACTTATTAAAACCAGATCATTTACCTGAAGAGAAGGTTGATTTAATTGCCACTTATTTCTGATTTGAAGCGATTGAAGGTATTCACGCGACCACTGTTTCCACCAATGAGCGAGCATTTGCTGAATAATTTTCCACCTCTCAGAAGGAGAAACTTCAATATTCAAACAAGAAGGTTCAGGAACAATGAAAGAAGCTGAATTAATCAGAAAGTGAGCAGGAGTTAACGGATGAATATCATCAATAGTATCGTATAAAGGAATCAAAGGTCTGGAGTTCAAGCAGGCTTCTACTTGCGTTAGCAAGGTATAAAATTCCTCAAATGTTAAAGTATGGGAAGCAACGACTCGTTTTAAGTGATGCTTGGCTGACTTGACAGCAGCCTCCCATATTTCCAAATGTGGGGCAGCAGGTGGATTAAAATGCAAGTTTGTCCCTTCAGAGACCAGAGTCCCAGAAATATCACTGATGAAATTTGAAGATTTTTGAAATAACTGGCCGAGCTCTTTATTGGCTCCAACAAAAGTTGTTCCACGATCACTGTAAAGATCGGAGCAAAATCCGCTTCTTGAAGTGAATCTTCTAAACGCAGCGATAAATTCTTTGGACGAGTAACCAGAAACCAATTCCAGATGTACCGCGCGAGTACTCAAGCAAATGAATAATGCAATATACCCTTTAAAAGTCTTTCGACCGCGACCAGAGGAAGCTCTGATGCTGTAAGGTCCAGCATAGTCTACCCCAGCCTTGAGAAAAGGACGACTAGGTCGAGACCTGAAATTTGGCAAATTCCATTTTTGATACATGGCGCTCTTTCTGTATCGTAGACAAGAACTACATTTGTGTATTATGCTCTTCACTAGTTGACGTCCACGAACAATCCAAAATCTCTTCGCAGTGTGGCAAGTGTTAGCTTAACACCACCATGTAAAGTTTTCAATGATAATATTTCACCAAGAGAGCAGAAAATGGCGATTCATAAGGCAAAATCAGTGGATGCATTTCTTCAATTCAAGAAATGAGTTCTGTAGTCGACCACCCACTCTGATCAGATCCTCATGCAGAAAGGGTCTAATTTCAAAATTTTGCTATTTTTGGGTAATGACAAATTTTGTCTCATCAATTTGATTTCCTTTGAATATTGAGATTGTTGAACTAAGTAAACCCAAACCCAACGGGATCGGTTCAACTCATGAGTATTCAATTCAATGGTATCAGGAATAGTAAGGTTTTTGAACCAACTAAAAGAGCACAAATTGCTTTTGTAAGATACGTCTTCTTTAAACAGTAAATTACTAAGAAATCTTAAAATATATGTTATTTTAAGAGTTTTTGTACATTTGAGAATCTTTCAAGTAGATCCCAAGTTGGTATAGAATGTGCCTTTGACAACATATTTGAAGTGAAGCAGCTACTTGTAACCACCAATGAGTTGGAAGTATTGGGAACAGTTTGAGTAGTTCTATCATATGGTTCTGCTTTATTCGATAACCATGCAGGACCCTGCCACCACAATTGATAGCACTGCAAATCACTTGGCTTCAGACCTCGAGAAACACAATCAGCTGGATTGTCAATTCCTCTTACATGTCTCCAAGAAGCATCAGGAACCAATGTATGAATCTTGGAACACCTGTTAGCGATGAATGTAGGCCAACGTGAAGGATGGTCCTTAACCAAAACAAAACATCAGTGGAATCGGACCACAGATGTACCCCACAATTTTCCAAACGCAGAGCATCAAAAACTTTTTTAGTAAGTTTAGCCAGCAAAGTAGCTGCGCATAATTCCAACCTTGGAATAGTGAGCAAGGGTTTTATAGGTGACACCTTAGTTTTAGCTTGCAGCAAGTTTACCACGATCTCACTTCCACTGATAACACGAAGATAAACCACAGCTCCATAAGCAAATTTGGAAGCGTCAGCAAATCCATGTATTTCGCACATACTAGTGTCAGGATTGTAGTTCAACCAGCGATTGAGTTTGAGACCATCAAGAACGGAAAGATCTTGGTACCAACACAGCCATTGTTTGGCCATATCACAATTGAGATTGTCATCCCAATCTATTTTGTGTATCCAAAGCTGTTGCATGAAGATCTTAGCAGTGATAATTACAGGTGAAAGCCATCCAAGAGGATCGAATAGCTTGGCTATTTTTGAGAGAATAACTCTCTTAGTAAGGGTTATTTCATTGCAATCAGAAGTGTTAGCAACTCTGAATATGAAATTGTCTGCTTCCGGATTCCAACCAAGACCGAGAATGCTGAATACACTATTATCAGTAAAGTTGAAAGATTTAGATATAGCACAGTCTTTGTCAGAGATATTATGTAACAAATTATCGTCGTTAGCTAACCATTTATGTAAAGTAAAACAACCAGAGCTACAGATCTTGATAAGTTGGCTTTGTTTGAGCAAGGCGTCCTCAAGAGTATAACCCCTGAAAGGGTGTCATCCATATAAGTCTCCTCTTGCAGAACGATAGCACCCAATGGGAATAGATGTTGTTCATCATTGGCAAGCTGTCTAGTTACCCTAATAGCCAAGAAAGGGCTAGACACCATTCCATATGTCACAGTTTGGAGCTTCACACTAATCGGTTCATCAGAGCTGAACCTCCAAAGAATGCATTGAAAACGTTGATCGGTTGGATGGACTAATATTTGACTAAACATTTGTCGAATATCGGTAACAAAAACAAATCTGTATTTTTTCTCAACGCAGGATCAAAGAGGTTAAATCAGGCAATAGATTAGAACCACAATGCAGGTGGTCATTTATTGAAAAGTTATTCAAGGCTTTAGCAGAGCCATTGAACACCGTTCGCAGCTTAGCAATCGAACCTGTTTGTTTCAGAACTCCATGGTGAGGCAGCAAATAACGAACATTAGCAAGATCGTCGTCACTCACCATTTTCATATGATTTGAATCGATGTAGTCTCGCATGAATTCACGATAAAGACGACCACAGGATTCTTCGAATTTTTTTCAATTGCTCCAAAGCATTTTTAGCAATAGCAAAAGTACCAGGAAAGCTCAAGCAAGATGTATCAGCAATTCTGAATGGCAATTGCACTATATAACGACCATCTGGAGCACGAGAACAAGTATCAGCAAAATATTTCTCAGTAGCAATTTGTTCAGAGATAGGTGTCTTTCATCGTCGTGAAAAGTCCTCCTGTGCAAAAATCTATACAAGAGATCATTCAACATTGTTTGATCATCAGAGACCTGCAAAACAGATAGCGATTGTTCGAATAGGACATTGGTGTATTTCCAGAAACAAGCCATCCAAGAACTGTTTTAATAGCAATTGGCTCATTTGGTCCACCACGGACAACTTCACCTTCAATAATCTTAGCATGCACTGAGGAACCCAAGAGTATTTCGATTTGACCTCTTCCAGCAAAAAAGGGTCAGCTAATTCAAGATTTTTCAAATGAGGAAAACCAAATTCACAATTATCGACGTTGGGAGCGAGGGAAGTAATCTTCGAATAACAAAGGCCTGCACTGTGCAGAAAATTCGAACTGAACCTGGGTTTCAGGACAAAATTGACTAACTTCCGCACGTGTAATGTTTTCTTCCTCCAACTCCAGAAATCGCAAATTCACTGATTGATATTTAAGGTTAAGATGGCACCTTTAAATTTCGAAAGCCTCCTGTAAATTAGGACGACACCCATAAATTTCGGAAGACCCGTGTAAATTTAAAGGATGGCGCCTTTAAATTTAATAATCCATCTGTAAATAGACGATGGCACCCATACATTTCGGAAGACCTGTGTAAATTTATAGGTGGCACCTATATTTTCGGAAGTCTCCTGTACATTTAGGATGGCACCTATACATTTCGGAAGCCTCCTGTGCATTTGGATGGCATCTTTATATTTCAGAACCTCCTTTCGGAACATTCCTGTAAATTAGGATGGCACCTATAAATTTCAGAAACCCCTTCTAAATTGAATTTTGTATTCTCTGAGATTTATCTATAATTGCATGAAAATCTCATTATGAAGAATATTTTTGTTCTCTTGCTCGAAAAGAAAACATGTTTTCAATAAACAAGCTGTTCACTTTTTGTAACACATTCCAGATTAGTAATTTTCAAAATTCGACATTTTTGTCATTCTGATATTATACTGAATTTGCTGCCTGAAATAAGAAATACAAGGAATTTTATTAAGACTAAGCGAATAAGCAAATAATGTTTATATTCTGTCGCAAACTAGATCATAATATAATAAACAACAGTTGGAACCCTTTCCATTATTTCTTTCATGGTAGGAAATTCTGCTGAGTCAAAAAAGTATGGTTTGGCAATTTCTAGTTGTTATCTGAACGAACGATAGATAAAATATGTATATATTTCAGTGAATCATGTGCTCAAGTAAATAAAAATTATGGTGAGATAAAAACAACTCGAACTGAAAGAATTTGATCTACATTTGTTTTAGGAGCTTGTGTTTTTAATTTTCTCATTTATATTCATTCAAGTTTATTCACAAATTGAATTGCCAGAATATGACACTATTGATGTTGAAGAAATAGGGGCAATGAAAAAGTGTTTCAACAAGTTCCTTCCGATGAAATTGATGCTACATTCGAAAATATTCGTCCAGTGGATAATTTTTGACACCAACACGTCCGGAGATTTTGAAGACAGCTATAGGTACGTTTTTCAAAGTTTATTTATTGGCAGTGACTCATTTTTGGCGCTCTTGTTCACCCGAACAGAGTGCCTTTCATTTTGCCCAAATGTCTGTAATTTTGGAATATTGAGCCGAAAATTGTCTCAATCGATTAGGTTCGACTCCCTGATGAAGTTAAGTCTGTCCGGCCGGCCGTATCCTCTCTAGCATCCAAAAGGGATGAGCTAGAGTTTTCATATTTTCAGAATAGGTTAATTGTCCAAATATCTCGTTGAAGTTCATTATTGTTTAATTTTGTTTCTTAAATAACTACTAGAATTTCCATCTGATCAAGTTGATACTTGAAATATTGTTGAGGAAGGCTGCAACTAAACGGCTCGCAAAATTTCGCAGAAATCGTCAAGCTAGAAAATTTTTAAAAAATTCCAAAAAAAAATTTTTCAATACTCACTATCTCATAAGGTATTTTTCGGATTTTAATAAAAATTCGTGAATATATTGAGGTTATCGATATCTTACTAATCCTCAAATTTCATTGTCGAAGCTCTTTTCCATCTAAAGATATGATCATTTTTTTCATTTGTTCAAGAGAAAAGAGAAATGACATGAAGTCTCGGTGATTTTCTCTGAACGAAGGCCATCACAGATCGATATTCGATTGACAAATGCCGGGCTCATTAATCAGTGTCAGTTGGCGTAATATTAATCAAAATTTTTCATAACGGGAAATCATAGAGATAGAATTCAATCTCGGTGGCTGAAATAATATACGTTGTCAAAATTCAGAAAAGCACTGACGTCAGTTTTAGGAAAGGGAATTAGAGCTTGAACAAAACATGGGGAAAATTATGAGTAGTTATTTTTAATTTGAGATATAGGTTAATTCATTCATTAGGCGTTCATATTTGCATCACATTGTCCCATAGTACGAGAAAAGACTGTTGTTCACCTGATCAGAGTGCTTATAGATTTGTTATGCTTTGAATATTTACTTGCAAGTAGCTCAACAAGAGCACTGAAGCAATCTGATCTCACGTCAGTGCTTTCTAAGTTTTTGTATTGAAAGCTTTAACCATTAATTTTCCTGAACAAAACCTTCAGACTCACAGTTTGCCCTATGTAAATCAAATCAGACGGAAGGTTTGAAAATAAATTTAAAAGCACTGACGTGGGAAGAGATGGCTTTGGGGCTCTTGTTGAACTGCTCTCCACTAAATATTCAAACTATAATAATTCTATGAGCACTCTGTTCAGGTAAACGAGTCTTTTCTCTTACTCCGGAACACTGTGACACAAATACAAACGCCACGATGAATGAACCAATCTTTATCTCAAATCGAAAATAACTTTTCATAGTTTTCCCAAGTTTTGTTTGAAGCTTAAATTTTCTTCTCCTTAAAGCCTACTATGGTTTAATATACAGGGTGGCCATTTGAAAACGAAACAGACGAGATTACAGACGAAATAAATTTTTTCGATAGAAATGCTCGCTCAGGTCGATTTCTGTTTCGAGGGGGACAACTTAAGATGTAGGTTACGGACGCATAGCGCTTCAACCCTTGCTACTACAACCCTCACCCTCAAATTTGGAATAGGGAAGATGGGGTGAGTGATACCTCATTTGGAAGGTATTTTTATACTGATTTCAGCACAGTAATTGTTTTTCATTTTATGCATTAGTTTTCGAAATATTTTTAACTAAGTATTTGAAAATGAAGTGGTGTATTCACGGCACTTGTAGTGTTTTTTTGTGAAAAATCGACATTTTGAGCTTCAAAACAACCATGACTATCGCTTCCTTCCTCCAATCCGCTGACATAGAAATCTTCAATCAAGATGTCGAACAAACAAAGCGTATTGCGAAGGAGCTTAATCTTGCTGAAACTCAATCTAAATTATCTTCCATATAATTTGCAGTTTTTTCAATAACATGCGGTGACACTTGATCGATAGAAATCTCCAAAAAGTCCAAATACGTACATATCTCTAATCAGATTACCAGTAAGAAAATCAAATCATTAATGATGCCACAGAAATTTTCCAGTCCCAATTCGTGAAACGATTTCCGACTTAATTATGAAGTGTTTTCTCAGTTGGCTTCAATATGTTTTCATTTTGTTGATTATTGAATTCATATCTTTTTCAAAAGATGAATCGATAATTTTTCTTTGTACGAACAGATCTTAGATTTTGAATCAGACGCTATATGTTCTAATTCCATTTATTCGGCGCGTTATTCAACTGCAGGCGGTGATAATTTCACTTTTACAAACAATCAGTATGCGAATGGAACCGCGAATTCTTTAATCAACGACATTTGAATAAACATAATGACCGAAAGGTATGTTTTGGAATTAGTATCAAGTTTCAAGAAACCGGGTCCGTAGCTACTAAAATGAAACATGAAGAAATAAAGCTTAGCTGAAAATAGCTGTTCTTGAACAGATTGCTCTGAATCCGTTGGCAGTACAGGGCAGCGAGCACATGGAATCTGGTTTTACACAAACTCCAGGTGGAATTTTGGGCTTGTCATAAATTCTATCCTCCACCAAAATCCATCTTTCACATACCCCTAAGCAGGATGATTTTGACCGTCGTATTGAATTTTGTGAAACAATGAGGTGAACGAGTAACTACTAATCCCAATTATCTGTACAATATTTGTTTCTCCGATTAGTGTTCGTTTTTTCGAAGCGGCACTTTCTTTTTCTCTCTTAATCTTACTGGAGGTATGTATTTGGATGACTTGACTGGAAAATCCACATTGGTCCAATTGTGACGGCAACAGTGTAGAAAACAATGCCTGGAGGTGTATGGAAGATCAGGGTGTGTTTCAGCAGAATGGAGCTCCTATCCACCGCGCCCCACCAGTTTCAAAGAATATCTGGATCAGGAATTTCCAAATCGGTGGATTGGAAGAAAGGAGTCCTACTGATATGGCCAGCCGGATCATGGAAATCTGTCATCACTAGATTTCTTTATTTGGGAGCCGCCATGAAGAAGTAAAATTTACTCTCTAAAACCCAGTTCCTGGAAGATTTAGAAGACAATATAGTGAACGAATGTGTCGTCAATCCACTCCGAGGAAGTACTGACAAAATGAGCACCATCGTTTCCAGAACAAACTTACCCAGCTTCATTGTGTGGAAGCTAATAGTGAACATTTTGAATATTTATTGATTTAAGTTTTTGATAAATTATTTACTTTACTTTGAAAATTCTTATTTCTAGAATCACCACTTCTAATAGTTCTGATACCCTTTGGTTGAAGAATGATTTCAATTGAATAAAACTAGCTAATCGAAAATCAGCCCTATTAGCTTGTCTTCACATACGGTAACAACCCATTTGCCCAGTGGTAGATGTTTTTGCAATTTCAAGTAGGCTGTGCAGAAATTTTGGTGTTTCAGGCCACAGCAGAATCATCAGTTATTCATAAAAGAATTAGTTCAAGTGATAAGATTAACTTCTTGCATGGATATTTCGAGAGCTAATGCATAAAGTGAAAAAGCAATTCACTGTGCTGAAATCAGTATAAAAATACATTTGAATTGAAATTATCACTCACCCCATCTTCCCTATTCAAAATTGGGGGTGAAGGGTTGGTAGCAAGGGTTGAAGCGCTATGCGTCCATAACTTCTCCATCATAGTAGTCCCTCTCCAGAAGCCAGGAAATCTGACCTGTCAAAACATTTTTATATCGAAAAAACTTGTTTCAAATACATAATCTCGTCTATTTCGTTTCAAATCACCACCTATTCATATTGGAATACTACCTTTGTCAAAAAATATACAAATGCACAAAAACTCAAAGGGGAAAGATAAAACTAGTCTTTATAGTGGTGAGGTTTGAAAAATAAATACAAAAGTGCTTTCATTAGCCAGATTTTCTGGGAAATTGGATTCAATTCGATAAGGTGGTTTTATTAGAAAAATTAAAACCTATCAAATTGTGTATCTTCATCTTGGTATAATAGGTTCAGAAATTTGGAAAAGTATTATAACAAACAAACTGGCATTATTTTCCCAGCCGTCAGTTCATCAAAGTTGCAGCGCCTATTCGCGAATATATTCTTTGCGATCTTGAAACTTTTTATAGCAAACAGTTTCGGTATGTGTATTTGGTAAAGAAGTTTGAACAGGGGTTAGTGAGAGGTGCCACTGCAGTTGGAGTATTATAAAGGTGATTCACGCTTCAGAAATTACTATTTTTCATCTAAAAAATAAATAAAAGCAATTTATTTAATCTTTATTAGCAAATAAATGAACCATTCTTCCACAAATATTTTTTGAGATAATTTTTTTTTTTTTTCAGATACTGACCTCGACTGCAGATATTGCTGGGTAGCCATTCACTCTCACGACTTGATAATGCTGGCCTCAATTCCTCAATCGAGCCGACTTGTCAGCGTGGACTTTTGGACTTCCACATGGCCTAAAGGAAAAGTCAAGAGGTGTGATGTCCACGCCAGATCTAGCCGAACGATTCCTTTGGTCAAGTGACCAGAAATGATCTGTTTTGCCGAAGATGCTCTCGCAGTAAAGATGGAAACTACCTATGACCTGTATGGCAAGTGGTACCATCTTATTGGAACTACATTTCGTCAGAGACTACGGGTTTAATTTCGGGCAACAAATGATCTATTATCATGGTGCGATAACGGTCACCATTCACGGTGCCATTCCTGTCGTCACTCTGTTTTGAAGAAATATGGTCTTGATTATTCCAGCGCGGCTCATGGGCCACACGCAAACTGACGTATTTTCCTGGATTTAACACTGGCAATTCTAGAGGGCTCTTCGGGATTTATTCATCACCCCATATTCGGGCATTTTGTTTGTTCTGCAGACACATTAAACCAAAATTTGGCCTCATCAGTGAATAAATCTTTTGTCGAAATACCAGGTGGATCCTCTGCAAACTTGTCAAGAACCCAATGACTAAAACTTAAACGATAGGTCAGTTGGCTTCAGTTCTGAATTGAAAGAAGCGCCGGACATGCTGGATTTGATATTCTAATGAGTTTTCCGGCTGATTAACGATATACCGCATTACGATCATACCTCTTACCAAATCATCGGCACTCATCGCAATAAGCTAAAAGGATATAAGAGAGAGAGACGATAGGTTGAAAGCTATCAGTTTGAAAGTAATCAAAGGACAGAGGAGTTCAGAATCATGACATGCGTTGGATCAAGATTTATTAAAATTGCTGTGTCAATGGGATATGCTTTCTAAGAGATATACCCTGAGATTTCAAAATGAAATTCGATTCTAGTTATTCCAAACTTATGAGATTAGAAAATGAAGTAACCATTCAAAAATATCTTCTTCTCTTACATTCGTCACTTGAATTTAGAAATTCACCTTATCGGTAAAATTGACCCCACATCAAAATGATTTATGGTAAGCTCCAAAAGTCCGAGCCATGATAGTCATTAGAAGAGAGGTGGGATACAACACCCAGATCGAGAAAAATCAGTGAAAATACCCTACGATTTTTTTTAAAGTGGGCCTATTCTCACCCACGTTGACTTTCTGACACATTTGGTACCGCATAAGAGGTGGAGTCTTCACGACCTATGCCATTAATTTTAACCCATAAGATCTTGAGATCAAAAGAAAACGTTTTTTATACCGTTCTTCCATATTCAGCTACGTTAAAAGTTATAAGCGTTTTAGGATTTTCACACATTGGGCAAAAGCATTGGACTGAAGCATGATGGTGCACCACACCGCCACGACTCTGGAGCCAGTACGAGAAACTATTTCGATGAAAAGTTTGGTGGCTAATGAATGGGGCGTTATGGAGCCTCGCGCTTTGGCCTCCCAGATCACGCAGATTTAAAGCCATGTGATTTTTCCTGTGAGGGATGCCTTCAAATAATCGGTTTATTCAAATGTCATCAGTGCCATCGATGAATTAGAGCTGCATGCGGAAGAGTGCAGCAGGCCGGATCAGGGAAGTCCTAATTTACTGCAGAATGTCGCCAGTTCTCTCCTGAAGAGGCCAAACTGCCGCAATTCTGATGGTGGACATTTTGAACGACTTCCTCTGAATAGAAATGACTTCCCTATTCAGGCAATATATTTGCAAACATCTTAAATGTTGCCGATCGTCAGATGCACATCAGATTAAAGTTGCTCCGTTGATATTTATTTTTCATACAGTAATGGTTCCTATTTCATCAGAAAATTTACAACATACCAATCAGTGCGATTCTTCAGAGTAGCTTCTTTTCCGGAATCACCAATGTCGCATATGTGATATTTGCGAAATGCGATATCGGAGGCCGATTTCCAGGAGTTCAATGGGTTTCATAACTCGAAGATGTTATCATGACTTGTGCAGATGGCGTAGAGGTAACAAAAAGTCAGGAGTGTAATTATCACCGCGCATACAGTATTAATCGAGGTGGAGTTATAGGGATTTATCGGGGACAGAAGTGCATCCGCGACAATATGGCGTCGATTGAGGACAGGGAGCTGATAGACAAGAAGTCGACGATAGGTCAGAGACCGTTCTTGCTGAGCTAATTGCGTGCTCCCTCAGAGTCAAGGCTTACCGTGAAGTCAGGCTTGAAATTATCCCATTTGGATGAGGCTCTAAAGATGACCAGATACCTGAAGAGAGGAATGGGAAGCATAAATAAGAGGATTGGAATTATGTAGAAAGCGAGGTTCATTGATCTGGAAGACAGAGTCTGCGCAATAATAATGTGGGACTAATAGATATGTTCCTGAAAATGAAAATTTGTTTGAAATTGTTAGAAGTGTAATTTTTCATAGGACCTGGCTTGTCTGACGAGATGGCTCAGTGAATACAATGAGTAAAGGTTCCAGGTAAATGGAGAAAATGAACCAGAAGAACTATTGTTCTAAGAAGTTCAACAGAAAGCTTAATGAGACTCTTTTTTTGCCCAGGCTGCAGAAATCCGGAGAACGCTGGATTGGGTGCGTAAGCCGGGTCTAGGGATTGCTCGATATTTCTGGGCGGTTCTACGTAAATGAATTTTACAAACAACTGCAGATAAAGTTTTATTCAAGAGAGACAGAGTGGCTGCTAAGGAGAAAAAGAACTACAAAGTATGTTTGAGATTCAGAATGGCCAAATTCTTGTTCAGAGGTTAGTGGAGCCAAAGGTTTTGGAGTTCATTCTATGACTGATTTAAGTAAGCTCTAAAATATTAGTTTATTGTAATTGTTCTGCATTGATGTATTGGCCTAAATGATTCTGCGCCATCCCGCCTATCAGAGCAATCCTCCAGTTTTGCACACTAAACTTACAGACTTACACAGAAAATAAATTAAGAGTTGAATAATTACGATATTTTTATTTACCTCTATGAAACATGGCTTAAGATTGTATTTTTGACACTGGATTGATGAACACTTAAAAAATTGCTTTGTATTCAAGAAGAGATCGTTCAGATGAGCTTTTCATAAAAAAATGGAGGTGGTGTTTTGATTGCGGTTCTGTAATAATTACGCGGTACAATATCTACTCTGATTTCAATAACGATTTAGGAAGATCATTGGCTATCATTTACTGGAGAAAATGTTAAAATATATTTATAATTGTGTTTATCATCTTTCCACCCAGGAGACGACTATGCACATCATCATCTTTTGTAAAAAGACAAGCTGGAAGGCCCAATAAAAAGCAGAATACAGAGAGAATAATGCAATTTTAGGTTATGGGGATTACAATTGTTTGTCTGTACATTGGAGTGGAAGGATAGACTCAGATCTTTTGATGATACCTTACAAGTGTCAGAACAAAATATTCTAGAATTATTGATACTTTAACAATTACACAACATGCACAATATTGTGTGAAAATGTGCCTAAAATCTAGGGAATCTATTGAACTTTCCTGTTTATTATTCTCATGACAGTATCAAATTAATAAAATCTAAGAAATAAATATCGTAACAGTGGAGGATTTACGGCAGCCGAAAAGAACTTGAGGAGTTACAGAGAACACTTTCCAAGCGCTTTATTAGGAAAGATTTTGCAGGATTATTGTGGAGATAGTGGAGTCTGAACTTTCCAGAAATTCCAAACATTTATTCAGTTTCATTTCAGCTAAAAAGCACGGCAACAGTGCATCTAGAAATGTGTTTGAGGACAATTGCTATGTGGCCCCCGGGAGATCGCTGAATCTTTCGCCCTCCTTTTTCATGGGAAATTTCAGTGGTACCTTCTCTCAAGGTTCAGATGACTCACTTGAGTCCGGGATTTTGTTGGTAATTGTTACGGCGCAAACAGCTTAAATGCCATACTACATATTACAGTTAGCGAAATAATCGACGCAGTAAGGGTCGGCGAATGTATTGCAAAGGTCAAGGCCGGGTGGAGATCCCCCATTGTCTTGGAAGAATGCGCCGCTGATTCCTGGCGCCAGCCGCTGTTTCCTGAGTATAAAGGACCAAGCGGTAGTCGCACTCCAGAAATGAATTTTACCTGAAATCGGCCTCCGCGCCAATTCTCCCTGCGCGCCAACCTAAAATATTCCGTTATTTTCCATCTAAGATGTCACGGAATAGTATCATTATTATTATTTTAGACATCTCAAATAATTCAACTTTAGCATAAATTAATTTACGTTCTAATATAACAGAAGGAATATAATTTTTTTCTAAAGATCTATTTAAAATTCAAAAGTAGATTTGAAGAAAAAGATGCAGCCTAACTTATAAATTCAGTGGAATTTCTTTGGAGTCAAAATCTACCATAAACCAACAAAGCTCATTGCTAATCAATTATTTATTTCCATTCAAATAAGTATTCTGTTTTCAATTGTAATAACATTTTCCGATTAATTCCAAAATGATTAACAGTTATAGCATATACAACTGCATAAAACAATGGTCTCAATAATCGAAACTTTCTTATAATATATGGTAGAGAAATTTGAAGGAAAAATTTCCAATGAAAGACGAAAAACTGGCAAATTGGGGATGAAAGTTTCATTCGATTATGCAGGAATAATTTCAGCTTGAACATGGCGTTAGTCCACGGTAGACCCGATTACAACTCAAAGAGAACAAATCCCAACAGCTCAAATTGCTCCATCGCTTATAAAACGAATTTGCACCTACTACTCTATTTTTTGGGACCTAAAGTTTAGAAGTTCAAGAAAGAACTTTTTCCCTTACACTCACAAGGCTACTCTGTGCAGAATATTCTTGATGGAACTTTTCCGTTATGGTTTGAATGAATATATATTTTAGACAATTTCAAGTGAAAGTAAAAACTATTGACAGAAAGAGCAGAGGATTGCATATTATGTGTTGATGAGATATCTATCAAAACTCATTTTTTTGTGATATATCTCTTGACCAAATAAATTTAGTTTCACCAATGCAATGTTTGACAGATCTTTCGAACCTGCTAATGGTGTGCATTAGCTTTAGTAAATTTTTCAGTTTGTCAGTATTCGTTTATTTATCGTTAGGTACAAATTTTCTGAAATGATTGATCTTATTTTTCAAATTTACCACATAGCGTAAACATTCATTCTATATATTTCTATCTTACTAACCTACAAAGTCTTTCCTTATATATTATTTAAGATATGACCAGTGTATACATAATTTGTTGTGACTGAAATAAAGCTACAGAAGATTAAACTATATTTTATGATACTGTAGTATTTTATTCAGGTGTATATTACTATATTATATTCATTATAGAAATATGAAAAATATAATTTTATATCAGAAACCTGTTTTTTTATTGTATTTATGAGAAGATAATTCAATATTACCTGATAACTGTATTACAAGTTTAGATTAGACTGAATTTATTAGGAAAGATTTTGAGAATTATTCGAGGATAGTGGAGTCTGAACTTTCGGAAAATTCTAAACGTTTATTCAGTTTCATTTCAGCTAAAAAAAAGCACGGCAAAATTCCATCTGAAATGTATTTGAGGGACAATTGCGCTTCTTCGGCCCCGGAGATTGCTGAATCTTTCGCCTCCTTTTTCATGGGAAATTTCGTGGTACCTTCTTCGGGTTCGGACAGCTCGCGGAGTCCGGGATTTGTTGATAATTGTTACGGCGCAAACAACTTAAATGCCATACTACATATTACCGTTGACGAAATAATCGACGCAATGAGGTCGGCGAATGTGTGCAAAGGTCCAGGGCCAGATGGAATCCCCCCCCATTGTCTTGAGAGAATGCGCCGATTCCCTGGCGCGGCCGCTGTTCATCATTTTTAATAAGTCGTTGACCTCTTGTGTCTTTCCGAGTCGGTGGAAGTTGTCGGCTATAGTTCCGGTTTTCAAGGGTGGTCAGAAACATCGTATTGAGAACTATCGCCCTATCAGCATATTGTCATCCTTTGCTAAACTTTTCGAGTCCATTATTTATAAATCCATGTTTCACCAAGTTAAAAATTTGATCATCGACCAGCAACATGGTTTTATGCCAGGTAAAAGTGTTGAAACGAATCTCGTTTGTTTTCTGGATAATGTTCAAGATAATCTTGACTCGCGCATTCAGGTCTATTCGGTATGCACTGATTTTAGCACAGTATAGGGACCAAGCAGTAGTCGCACTCCGTCGATTTTGAACTGAAATCGCTTACACCAAAGGGAACTCGCGCATTCCTCCCTGCGCATAACCTAAACGACCGCGAATGTAAAAATTGATTACAAAAGGTTATTTGCGTTATCTGAAAATTTAAATATTTTGATTTAAGAACAGTGATATTTAGAGTTTATGGACCATTGTTTAGTCTATATTCATATAAAAATTATGACTCCGCTTATAATGTAACCGTAAATGTAATCACATTTCCTCACTAACATAACGCATTCAATAAAAAATTTAGAAAGCACTGACGTGAGGTCAGATTGCTTTGGCGCTCTTGTTGACCTACTTGCGAGTGAATATTCAAACCTTAACAAATCTATAAGCTCTCTGATCGGGTGAACAATAGTCTTTTTCCGTACTATGGGACAATGTGATGCAAATATGAAAGCCTAATGAATAAACAAACCTTTATCTCAATTTGAAAATAACTACTCATAATTTTCACCAAATTTTGTTCTATGCTTCTCCTAAAAACTTACGTCATTGCTTTTCTGAGTTTTGACAAAGCCATCAAATTCTTTCTCTATGATAAAAAATTTTTGATTAATATTACGTCTGTGCTTTTCTGAATTTTGACAACGTCATCGACATCGAATTCTACCTCTATGAATTCTATGAAAATTTTGATTGATATTACGCCAACTGACACTGATATCTAGGTCCGCAAGTTGTCAAACGAATATCGATCTGTGATGGCAAATCTTTCAATGACAAAGCTCGGACTTCATGACATTTCTATTTTTCTCTTGAGTAAATGAAAAAATGATCATATCTTCAGTAGGGAAAAGCTACGACAATGAAATTTGAGGATGAGTAAGATATCGGTAACCTCAATATATATACGGATTTTTATTTAAATCTAAATGAAGTCTTAGGAGATATTGAGTATTGAAAATTTTTTTTTGGGAATTTTTTAAAAATTTTCTAGCGTGACGATTTCTGCGAAATTTTGCAAGCCATTTCGTTTCAGCCTCCTCAATAACATTCCAAGTATCAACTTGATCGGATGGATATTCTAGTAGTTATTGAGGAAACAAAATTTCAGATGCTCATAACTACTGAACCATCCGACGGATTTGGCCCAATAACGAACTTGACCGAGATATTTGGACAATCAACCTATTCTGAAAATTTGAAAACTCTAGCTGATTCCTTTTGGATGCTAGAGAGGATACGGCCGGCCGGCCGGCCGGACAGACTCAACTTTCGCCACGAATTCTTCATCAGGGAGTCGAACCCAATCGATTGAGACCATTTTCGGCTCGATATTCCAAAATTACAGACATTCGGGCAAAATGATAGGCACTCTGTTTGGGTGAACAAGAGCGCCAAAAATATATTGTTTTATTGTGGTTTTAATATCACTTTGAAAGAAACAGAAATTAGTGATTAAATTTACTCAATAGTGTACTCAGAAACAGCAGAACCGGTGCCTCTGAAACCTTAGCATTGTAAATGAAATGACTCATTAAAATTTTTCTAAACGAGGATTGACATAAAAAGTAGGTATTATATGGAAAAATAAGTAGTTGGTGGTTGAAAGCATCGAATGTGTTTAATATCAAATCCTCATTACTTATAATTTCACCGAAACATTTATCTTCGAGTCCATGAAAAATAACTTTATTTTTATATTGAATTGTTTCGAACAGATTTTTTCTATGAATTCTCTGATGATTTGGTTTGATCTGATACTATTTTTTACTATATACAATTTATGAAAAGAGGAATTTGATAATTGAATTCTTAACTATCCGCAAACCCCCTCAACAAGAAATGTTGTAAAAAACATTGATTTCTGTAATAGGCCCCATATAAATGTTCTTGCTTCAAATTTCTTTCGAACTTAAGAATCCTGTTTAATGCGATTAGTTAAATGTAGTAAATTTTCCAGATTAAATCAACATCAGAGCATATAATTTGTTACTTGTTAGTGGATTCCTCCCAGTTTGTTTATATTTTTTGCCTTAATAAATTTTTCTCAAGATTCGTTCAGTCTAATCTAAACTTGTAGTACAGTTATCAGGTAATATTGAATTATCTTCTCATAAATACAATAGAAAAACTGGTTTTCTGATATAAAATTATATTTTTCATATTTCTATAATGAATATAATATAGTAATATACAACGGAATAAAATACTATACAGTATCATAAAATATAGTTTAATTCTGATATGAAATCCTTTGCTCTTTCTGTCATAGTTTTTACTTTCACCGAAATTGCTCGAAATACATATTCATTCAAACCAACGGAAAAGTTCGATTTGGTAGTTATTCTGCATAGAGTAGTCTTGTGAGGTAAGGAAAAAGATTTTCTTAAACTTTAGGTCCCAAAAATAGATAGTAAGTGCAAATTGTTTATAAGCGATGGAGTACCTGTAGCCATAAGGATTTGTTCATTTGAGTTGCAATTGGGCTATCATGAAATCAGCCATGTTCGAGCTGAAATTATTCCTGCAGAATCGAATGAAACTTTCATCCTCAATTTCTACAGTTTCTTTCTCCTTCATTGAAATCTTTCTCCTCTTCAAATTCTTCACTATATTCTGCAACCTTTTTTTTCTTGGAGTGTATGCAGACAAACTTGGTGATGTTTGAGTCACACAGTTTTTCTCACTATGAGTAAAGATAATCTTTCATTAGACTCAGAGTTCAACGAATAAATAAAAGATAATGTTCACTTCTTACCAGGTATAGTACAGATACTTGAATCTTGAATCCATAAAAGTTTCAGTATTTTTAACCCCAGCATCCACATTCTGATCAGAATGTGTTACACGTTACCTTTATTCAATAAATACCCTTTTCACCTGTTTTTTCTTGGAATATATCTGGAAATGCATCCTTTTTCAATTTTCCACTTCTCATTTGACTTGAAAAGTGCTCACTACAAATCCTTTTTCTATGAGCTACTTCTGGCAGTTCTAGGATCCATTCTGACCTACCTATCTTAAAAGCCCAAACGGTTTGTCTGCGAAGAATTAATACAAAATTTGGACTGATAGCATAATGAAGGTCAATATCGATACTATTAGTAAGTGGTTTGATTATTGAGACCATTGTTTTTGTAGTTGTATACGCTACAACTGTTAACCATTTTGGAATTAATTTGAAAATAACATATTCGAAACAGAATACTTACTTGAATGAAAATAAATTATTGAATAAATGAGATTTGCTGGTTTATGGTAGATTTTGACTCAATGAAATTCCACTGAATTTATAAGTTAGGTTGCTTCTTTGAATTTTAAATAGATCTTAGAAAAATTATTCCAGACATCTTAGAATTATTGATGAAAACAATGAAAATTTTTACATTCGCGGTCGATTAGGTTATGCGCAGGGAGGAATGCGCGAGTCAGACTTGGTGTAAGAAAATCCACGGAGTGCGACTACTGCTTGGTCCCTATACTGTGATTTTAGCAAAGCCTTTGATAAGATATCTCACTCTTTGTTATTTCGTCGCCTTGCGGAGGTCGGTAGTTGTGGTAGTCTCCTGAGATCGGTCCCAATATGTTTCTATTAATAGCTGTAGGTCGAGAACATTAAGGAACACCTCGGGTACACCTCAGGGCACTCATTTGGGCCCTCTGCTATTCCTAATTTATATTAACAACATCGGGACATGTTTTCGAAAACATGGAGTGATTGCCTGAAAGCTACAGGGGTATTGTGAAGAGAATTCTCTATTCCTCAACTTTGAGAAGTATTGTAGAATATCTTTTACTAGAAACACTAATATTCTGGATTTTGATTACTCCATAAATGGTAGACCTATCAAGGCGGTCGACAATGTTTCAGATTTGGGCATTGTTTTGGATTCAAGGTTTTTTTTTTGACCTGCATATAGAGAAAATTGTAAATAATGCCAATAAAATGCTGGGTTTCATTATCCGTAATAGTGTCCAATTCAAGGAAAATAAAACACTGCTGACTCTGTATTATTCTTTTGTCCACTGTATGGAACCCAAGGTATAAATGCTACGTAGAGCGCTTGGAGAGTGTTCAGAATAGGTTCTTGAGATATCTAGCTTACAAGAGTAAATTAATCATTGTTTATCACGATTACACGATTATTCGACGCAGATTCAACATGATGAGCTCGAAATTTGAATGGAATCAGGCCACTACAGTTACGCTTGAACAAAGAAAACCAAATATGCAAAAGCTCTGTTCACGTGCACGTCATTGGAGCGATATCCAATTATTTTATTTTAGCTTTGTAATCACCGAAACTGAATCAATGGGTTCAAAAAAATATTCGTTCGGTTTTTTTCAAAGGAAAAAGCAATGGCTGCGATTCAATTCTATAGAAGGTGTCCCATATGCGTTGCATATTACTTACTTTCAAATGAGTTTTTTCGGGGTTTGTTGAGTTTCTTCGGGATATTTTCACAAAAATTAAAAAAAAATTTCCAATAATGAATTTATCCAAATTTCTGATAAAAATATTATGGGTATTAATAATATTTTTTCGAAACTAAAAGATCATGATACAATAACCAAGATAAGATAGGTAGCTTAAAACGATTTCATCCGTCCGTGAGCACGATGACTCTCGATCGGAAAGACCTTGAGAAATGAATGGGATAGGTAAGAGGGTTTGTTTATCTCGGCTTATTTAGTTAATCGGACAAATCTGCTCACTAGTTTGAATATTTTTCATCAAGCTGTTTCATTATTCTCACTAGTTCTAATTTGAACATACAGGGTGGGCCATCCATAACTGTGCACCCTGAGTTTTGAGCTGTAGGATCGTAAGTTATCACTACTTATGCGTTTCGTCCCTGGCGCACACATTTGGACTCATCAGTATGGCTTGTGTGCGCCATGCCATAGACTCAGGGAATATTAGAGAGTTAGAGCCGCCGGGAGTTGAACTCGGCACCTAGTCGGTTTGAATCTTGAGCGCTAACCTCTAGGCCACCGGAGCGCTGTGATTGAGCTACGCGGGGGCTATATGAAGTGCCGTCAAGTGATCCCTACACACTCCCCTGCCAGTGATGGAGTGCCGCTACAGAGCTTTTAAATGGAATAATGAAAAAACGCTCTGGGTAGGTCAAATTTTGTTGAGAGAGGGTAAAAAAGTGCGTTCAAATCAGTTTCATATCACTACCCCTCTTGTCGCAACCCCAAACAGCTCTCGTTCTTAATAGGGAAAATGGATCGAGCAGCTCACAGGAGTTTTAGGAGATTTTGTCAATGACCCTGCTTCGAGTACAATAAAAATGGAAGAAATGTATTGGGTTTCTCGTACCACTAATAATCCTTTATGAGATGAGTTTGCTCAACGAAATGAACGAACTTGACTTTGATCACCGATTACAATTTTGCGAAACAATGGGTGATACGATAAGTAATAATCTGGACCCCCATTTTGAATGTCTGCTTCTCCAATGAATGCTCTTCTTATTTCAATGGATCTATAAAAGTCACGACTGTCCATATTGGTCTGATACCAACCCAAGACTAAGAAGAGATTCACACTCGGTATCCTGAAAAGCTTAATGTCTGGGTCGGAATAGATGTCGGTATTTATGGCGACAATATTGTGGGCCTTTTTTTCATGCACCTCAACCTCAATTGTGATAATTACTTAGACCTCTCAGAAAATAATGGATATGTAACTGTAATTAATAACATGGTTATTTAGGATTACGTTTGAAAAAAATCACTGCAAAATTGGAAAATTTGTAACTACAAAACTTGTAGGATGTAGTGTCGGGTGTCAATTTTCAACATTTTCAAAAATATACCAATTACCACTTAACCAAATGATATAATTTTTTTTTATGTTTGCTAGAACTGGTATAACCCAGCATATATCGCCCAGTAACCGCTTGACGTTGAGTTACGGGACACTATTAGATAAGAACTATATCACAAAAAGTAGAGACTATAAGGATGAAACTTCTCACCTCCTTAGGAAAAAAAGTTTCTCAACGATTATAAGAACTCAATATCGGATCGGTATTTAGGAGATCACTTGATCGACCTTGCGTTAATTCTGGAAATCCTATTCGCGATGTGCTCGCAAATGTTATTTATTTTTAATTAGCGAATTTTTGGAGGCAGATGAAAACCGTTGAATTGAATAATCCGATTATCGAAGAAATAGTACACAGTCATCACCTTAAGATGAAAATGTCGAGCTCAGTCAGCTTGACATACAAGTATACAGGGTCATTCAAGAGG
Organism: Micraspis discolor; assembly: GCA_030674115.1. Taxonomy (NCBI): domain Eukaryota; kingdom Metazoa; phylum Arthropoda; class Insecta; order Coleoptera; family Coccinellidae; genus Micraspis; species Micraspis discolor. The sequence continues at coordinate 57,558 of JARTUT010001341.1, forward strand.
AACCTCACCCATATTTATACGGAAAACTACTGAACGTATTTTCATGAAATTCAGCACTTATAAGTATTTCACGATGCTGATGAAATCTAATATATTTTCAAGGCATGAGCACCTCCGGTTTTTCCGGAAATGACGTCAACTTCCGTTTTTCAAATTAGAACAGCATTTTTTTATTGCAGAAATAGATTCCTTAGAAAATTTCAAGTTATTTTGATGTAACATCTTTCAGTTTTGGTTGGAAAAGGTCTTGGTCGTATCAATAGCATGCTATTTAGATGGAACTCAGTTCCTAGCGCAAGTTGTGAATGTGGAGAAGCAGAAGAAACAATACCTCATCTCATCAATAGTTGTCCCATATATAAATTTCAAGATGGTTTTAGGGCTATTCATACTGTTTCACACTCTTTTTTGGAATGGGTTATAAATTTCAAACGAATATGATACGTATTTTTGTTTTTCTGTTCTTTTTTCTGCCTTTGTCTTCTTATTTCCAGATTCGATGTGAGCAACTTGAAGAAGTCTCTGTCTCCATCAATAGAACACCACTCTTGAAGAAAGAAGTCCCTAATATATATTTCAGCTAATTTTTGTATTTTCACACTCAGACGGGGAGCTAGGGTTTTTTTTAATGGGGTTTTTTCCCTAGGCTTTTATGCCATACGCCGAATTGTATGACACCCCGTCACTAAGCCCTGATTTGCTTTATTGTTTGCTAACTAAATATTGTCAGCCAGAAGTTCAAAAGAATATATATATACATATATACAATAATGAACCAAGAACTGAATATTCGCTTGCCCAAATAAATTAATTTTCTCTTGCCTGATGTTTTTTACATGAAATCTCCAGTATATGGAGAAATTTTGTGAGATTTTGAAAAAGGGAAAAATGAGCATTTTGTCAAAAGATATTCAAGTGTACCCTCTCTTTGTTTGGGTATTTTAAATTTGTTGAAGAGAAATTTTTGATGATGGAACTTGTATTGAATTATTGTTTGGGCAATAACCATCATCTCTTGTTCTTGTTCTTTCCAACGTTTCAACAGACATCTTCTGTCGTTTTCAAGACAAAATATTAGCTTTTAAAAAAGCTGAGTTTAGAAAAATTATTCAACCTTTCAGATTGAAAACGTCAAATCGACAGATTATGAGGAACAAAATAAATTGAATTGGGCCTTATCTGTGGTTTGAACATTTCTTTAAGTTACTTCGAACATAAATATCGCTCTCGATTCCATAATTACACCATCAATTGAGTAACCGGAAGTTTAGAGGTTGATAGTTTGAAGTAACATAAATAAGTCTTCAACCATCGATTAGTCACAATTCAATTTTATCTAGTTCTCATAATCTGTCAATTTGACGTTTTCAAACTGAAAGGATGAATAATTTTTCTAAACTCAGCTTTTTTAAAAGCTGATATTTTGCCTTGAAAACGACAGAAGATGTCTGTCGAAACGTTGGAAAGAACGAAAATAAGAGATATTGTTTATAGCCCAAACAATAATTCAATATTTTAAATTTGTTTATATTTTGAAATTGATTAAGACAAAAAAATCAAATTCAAATCGCAACAGAAATGCAATCAATTTATAATAATTTATTATAATTCCAAATTGTCTCTATTTATTTGAAATATTTCATTCTAAAACATTTTGCATATTCCTTCCAACACGACTGATACAAGACATTTACGGCATTTAAGTGGCAAATAACGCTAAAAATAACCTGTATGCCAGAAATATAAAATACGTTTTGTTGAATCATGAAATAGTACAAGAGCAACTTTGATCTCTATCCTTTTATTGTGAAACCTAAATGTATGAAAATAATTACATAAAGAGAATTCTGAAATATCTTCATATAATTAGATATTATCCACCCTGTATTCTGATCATTGCAACAATATATTCATCCATTAGGAAATGAATATTACCATGTTGTATTTTGTCAGTCAGCATATTGCTTATCGCATTAATTTGTTATCGCGTCTATTTGTTGTTTGCGACGCCTCTCCACAATGCTCTCATTGCTCAACAATGCTCTCATTGTTTTAAATTATTATAAATAGGAGAGACGTCTAATGATGCATGAAAAATATAGATTTGATCTTCTCACATAGTACATTGCTTGTGCAGTTGTTTTCTAAATAAAGTAGAATTTTTAAAAACACAAGTTTCTCCCAAAACAACATTATTGTCGACGAGGTCTGGGATTATGCCAGTTTTAAGAAAACCTGCGTGTGTTCCTGACAGTGTAAAGATACAGAGGTCCACCCAGAGAGTCTAAAACTGTTGGTATCAACCATTTAGCACAAGGAGAATTCACGAGGAGAAGCAGGAAGTCCGATTGTCGAGTAGCGCCTTCAACGACTCCAAGATCTACATTGGAAAATCAACGGTGAGAGATTCCTTTCTATTTTCCCCAGTTTCTAATAATTCTGGCCCAGAAATTATCAATCTTTTTCTAGTTTTGAGAGTAAAACTTGTACGAAGTTTTTAGGTTCTTATTAAAAAACCCATAACTATTTAATTATTTAATTATTTGACAAGACATCGAATAAAGTCTTAATTTTTATAGTTGAAATCTGATAACGATTTTTTTTTCAATTGAATTGTCACGATTACGTGAATAAAACATTTTCGTGAACGTAAACAAAAAAATTCTAGAAGAATGGCAAACGAAAGAGTAGACCTGACTTAGGCAGAGAAATTTGGATTTTTGCTTCCAAAGTTCTCAGGAAAAGAAAATGAATTACACACATTCATAAAAAGCGTTCAAAGTTACTTTGACATGTTTAGATTGGAAAATGATGTGGTTAAAAGATACTGCTTCGCGGTAGTAAAATCAAAATTAACGGACAGGGCATTAGCCGAGGTGTCAACCTCTGATATCCCTGATGAATGGGACGTTTTGAAACAATTTCTGTATAATAAGTTCGGTGATCAAATAAACTTAGACGTTCTGGTTCATAATTTGCAGTTTATGAGCAAAAAACAGAACCAAGATTTACTGAATTTTATCGAGCAAATAATTGCTATGAAAATACGAATAAACTATAGAATCGATGCCGATAATATGGCGGACCCGGAAAAATTGTTATATAAAACAACTATTCTAAAAATTTGTAAAACAGTATTAATATCAAATTCGCAAGTGGAATTGAGAACGTACTTAATAACTAATAATAATTTATCGTTCGACGAAACAGTCAACGCAGTGAAAGATCACATTAGTAACATGACTCAGTATGAGTTATTAGATAAAAGCCGTCGTAACAAATTTCAGCAGACTCCGCAAAAGTCTGGTACTTTTACTTTCAATAGACCTATTAATACTTCGAGGAATTTTTATTCGAATTCCTTTGATTCAAATAGAGCGACGCATCAGAATGCAAATTATTCAAATAAACCAATGTACCAAAGAGTACATAATTCAAATGTATTTCAACCAAACTCAAATGTATTTCAGCCAAATCCAAACTATAAAAATACAACACCACCTGAAAAAATGTCAATTCAGACTAGGAATTATCCGCAAAAAAGAACCCAATACTCTACCCAATATCAGAATAATAATCAACAAAAATATTTTAATCCTCAACGTAATTTCGTTTCGGAAGAGTTAACAAATATTCAAAGAGATGATCCTCAACAATCTAGCTCTAAAGGTTTTCACCATGATAAAGGTTTTTACCAAAATAAAGATGTTTACCAAAATAAAGGTTTTTATCAAAATAAACGATTCGATCAAAGTAAGCAAAATTTTCGCGACTCAAAAGAAAAAGATGCATTGACTTGAATAATTCTTTTGATAATATTAATCACTTACCATATGTAGAATTTCAGAACACCAAGTGTGAACTGTTAATAGATAGTGGGTGTTCAGTTTGTCTTATTGACCCGAAATTTGCATACAATAATTTTAAACAAAATATTTTTAATGAAGATACTACCCTCACGGCATGCTTTAAATCTCAAACTTCGAATGAAAAAGTTTTAATACCTCTATTTTCAGAATTCAATATGAACGATTATCATTTTTTCATTCTATATAAATTTCATAAAAATTATTATGGTCTCATTGGGACAGACTTTCTAAACAAATATAATTTGAGAATTGATTTCAAGAATTAGAGAATGAAGAATTGTGTAAGATACCATTCAAAAACCAACAGGTTTGTCAAAAGCCTATTGACATACCAATTGACATTTGGAACCCAAAATTTCTACTCAATTAATGAAAATTTTTCAAACAAATATCGATGCATTGCAATTACCTGGACAACCCTTAAATTTTTCAAATCAAGTGAAACACAAAATTCGAACGGTAGACGAAGTTCCTGTACATTCTAAAATCTATAGATATCCCGAATGTCAGCGTGAAGAAATACAAAGTGAATAAATGATATGCTAGAAAAAAAAATCATTCGACATAGTTGTTCCCCTTGGACATTTCCGGTAGTCTTAGTACCGAAAAAACAAGATTTGTCAGGAAGAAAGAAATGGCGTATGGCAATTGATTACAGAAAACTAAACGTGAAAACTATTGATGACAAATACCCTCTTCCACAAATTGAAGCTATTTTGGATAAATATGGAAATAAAAAATATTTTACGACACTAGATCTTGCATCCGGATTTCATCAAATCGAATTAGATGAAGAATCCATTGAGAAAACAGCTTTTTCTGTTGATAACGGATATTATGAATTTTTAAGAATGCCCTTTGGTTTAAAAAACGCGCCAGCAACATTCCAAAGATTAATGAATAATGTATTAAAAAATTTTATAGGTAAATGTTGTTACATGTATATGGACGATGTAGTTATTTTTTCGGAAACGATCAAACAACATTTGGCAGATATTCATAACATCTTGGAAACACTTAGAATGGATAATTTAAAGATTCAGTTAGATAAATGTTATTTTTTTTAAAGAAGAAATCGAATTTTTAGGACATGTGATATCCAGGGAAGGTATTAAACCGAATCCGAATAAATTAAAAGCTATTTCATGCTTTCCTATCCCTAAGACTTAAAAAGAAATTGAATCATTTCTTGGTCTAGTAGAATATTACAGAAAATTCATTCCTAACTTTGCAAAAATCAAAAAACCTCTAACATTATGTTCGAAGAAAGATACAAAAATAAATATTGACGATCCCAAATACATAGAAGCATTTCAATTGTGTAAGAATTATTTGACGAATTACCCTATATTAAGATATCCAGATTTTAGCAAACAATTTAATTTAACCACGGACGCATCAGGATTTGCTGTCGGTGCAGTTTTATCACAAGGTCAAGTACCAAATGATCTACCTGTAGTTTTTTGTAGTAGGACATTGAATAAAGCTGAAATTAACTATAGTGTGATTGAAAAAGAATGTCTCGCTATTTTACACGGTTGTTCTATATTTCGCCCATACCTTTATGGAAAGAAATTTACAATTTATACAGACCACAAACCTCTTGTTTGGTTATTTTCTCTTAAAGAACCTAATTCACGTTTAATGAGATGGCGAATGAAATTAGAAGAATTTGATTATGAAATAGTATACAGAAAAGGATCATTAAATAACGCAGATGCTCTCAGCAGAATAAGGCTAGAGGAAAATAATGAAATTAATTACGAAAAATTTTTAAAAATTGATCAATTATCAAAACCTTTTAATATTAAGGAGAAAGAAGGAAATATTTTTAGTTGCCCGAACAAATATGCTGTAGCTCATTGTATATCAAAAGATTTAGAAATGAGTAAAGGTATTTCATCACAATTCAAAAGTAAATTTGGAAATGTAAACAAATTAAAATCTCAAAATAAAAATTGTTGGCGAAGTAGCATCAATAAGAATTGAAAATCGAAATATTTACTATTTAATAACTAAAGAATTTTATGATGATAAACCAACCTATGAAACGGTATTCGAAACTCTTATTAATCTGAAAATTATGTGAATTATGTGAATTTAACGATGATAAATATTTAGCTATTCCCAGGATAGCATGCGTATTAGATAAATTGGAATGGACAATTATTTTTAATATGATAAAATACATTTTTAAAGAATCAGATATCAATGTTGATATTTATTACATACAAAATGACAATTTTAATGAAGATTTAAATTACATAGAAAAAGTTGAAATAAATCCAATTGAAGAAGATTCACTCTCCATAATTAATCATATCTTAGATGACGAATTGGAAGAATGTATCGATCTATTAGTAGAACCTGATAATGAACTACCAAATTTAGATGATAAAGATCTAAGCGAAATAAGAAATAAAAACATTATAATTCACAGTGACATAACTGTTCATAGTAGTATGGAAAATCCAATTTTAGAAATTCCTTACACAGAGAGATGTGTAAATGCTTTCTCTTTACAAATAATATTGAAAAAGCTTCAAATTTCAATGTAACAAAAATAAAATTATTTGGAGACAAACTCAGGTTAAGAGTTGATGTTAAATCCATTGAAAATGATATATTTCAGTAAAGGAATTTGTTCAGCTGCAGAAACCTTATACGATATATTTTATATCTCAAGAATTATAAAAACCATTTATAACGATTTTACAGAATAAATTCGATCACAAAACTTTAAATTTCAAAATTGCAAAGACATTTCTAGAAGATGTTGAAGATCAGGAAGAACAAACTCTTAGGATACAACAGTATCATGAAACAAAGACTATTCATCGTGGATTAACAGAAAATTTACTCAGTTTAAAACGTAAATATTATTGGCCTAAAATGGATAAAGATGTCCAAAACTATATTAATTCATGTGAGATTTGCCAAAAAAGTAAATATGAACGTACACCTATAAAATTAAATTTCAAACCAAATCCAATAGGAGCGAAACCTTTTTCTCATATTTATTGTGATACTATAAGATTCGGACAAAATTATTGTTTAAGTATAATTGACTCGTTTTCGAGGCTAGGACAATGTTATTTATTACTCCAAAAAACTGGAACAGAAATTGTGGACAAATTAATATTATTTCAGTCATTATGGTATTCCAAATAAAATTACATGCGATAATGGACTAGAATTCAAAAATAGTGTAGTCCAAGATTTTTGTAAGATTCATCAGATAGAAATACATTACATAACAAATTATAATCCGAATTCAAATGCTCTAGTAGAAAGATTTCATTCTACATTAATTGAACAATTAAGGACGTTACAACATAAAAATTCAACATTTCAAAATAAATTATCACAGGCTATTTTGAGTTATAATAATTCATACCATTCTAGTTTAGAAATGACTCCTATGCAAATTATAAAAGCAGATTTAAATTATTCACTACCAATTGAAAAATCTCATACAGAAAAAATTCAAGATTATATTGAAAATTACGTAGAAAATCTTGAAGAAAAATTGAAAAAAAAAAGAAAAAGAGAGAAAAATATTGAACAATTAGAAAAATTGAATAAGAAAAGGGAAGCTACTGAGGATCATTCTATAAATGAAAACCCCGCGTATATTAAAAGTCCTATAACTAGAAAATTAGACCCGGTACATAAGAAAATTGTTTTATATGAAGTTGATTCACATCGTATTGAGGATAATAAAAATAAACATGTCATAAGAAAATAATGAAACAACGAAAGAAAAGGAAAAAATAGGTAAATTATAATTGTTTATTATTGTTTTCAGGTTCAAGATGAATATCTTTACCGCCATAATCGTATTAATTCAAACAATAATAATATCTTCTTTTGAAATAATATCATTAGAAAGCAATGTATTGCCAATATTATTAGGCAACGCTTATGTTACAAAAAGAAATATACAATTAATCTATCATATCAATTTAGGAAAAATTGAAAGTTTAATCTTAAAGTACCAAGAGGAAATTAACAAAATAAAAAACCAACAATTAGGTTTTTCAAAAGAGGCTCATTATCGATATCTTCAAGAATCAAATTTAATAAATATCAAGAGTCTGGAAGAACTATTAAATGAAAAAGTTAGAATTAAAAGAGGCTTGATAAACGTTGGAGGAAAAATATCGAAAATACTTTTCGGAACGCTTGATTCTGATGACGAAGAATTATATAAGAATTATTTTAATAGTATTGAGAAAAATGAGAAAGTTCTCATGAGAAATCAAAAACAAATAGCTACAGTTGTTAATGATTTAAAGAAAAAATATGATGACAAATTTCAAAAATTATCCGAATGCTATAAATTGTTACGAATTGTCCCAGCACTCAGAGAAGTTGAGCAAATGCACCTTATGATGTTCGAAATAAAAGATATAAAAAATATTTTGGACGAAATTCAAATTGCGGTTAGTTTTGCAAGATTACACGTTCTTCATGAATCTATTCTACCGTATGCCAAGTTTGTAGAATTGGTCAAAAACGTCACTATTATACCTGTGAATCATTTGGAAGATCATTATGAGATATGCCACACAAAAGTGATATTCAAAAATAAAGTTTTACTTTTTCTAATATCGATTCCAACAATTTATGAAGAAAATTTCAATTTGTACAAGTTTTACTACTTTATCCAAAATAATTTAACCCTACCCTATTCCGAACCCTATATGCTCTCACAAAAGGAAGAATTAAAATGGTCAACGAGTGAGTGCTATTCTATTGAAGGAGACTTCCTATGCGATCAAGATTCTCTGAATAAACCGCCAAAGTGCTTAAAAAATGTTTTGAAGAAACAAATGGAAAACTGTCCAAAATTAACTGTAGTCCCCACATAGAATTTAAAACTTTTAGAAGATGGAAACATTCTTTCAACAAACAACTTGGAAATACAAGAAAAGTGCCCTCAACAAACAAAATACCATTTCGTTCCTCAAACAGCAATTCTTCGGTCAAAATGTGTTATTAGTAATAATCAGAAAGAAATTTATCCAGTCACTACGATAGATGAAGAAAAATATATTATCCTACCAAAAATGGATACCCTCAAGAAGGAAGACTCAGAACAAGAAAATTTCAAGAAAGAAGACTTCAACGAAGTCAACGTTCCAGACATCCATTTAGAAGAAATAGAAAATTGGAAGATGAAGCCTAGTGAATTTAGTTTATTTTTAATTTTGATAATTCTTATAATTGTTATATACTTTATTGTGAAATATTTAAAAAAGAGAAAGGTACTTTATAAAACTACACCCAAACAGGGTGATACTTTTAGCCAAGATGGGGAGGAATTAGATATTATCCACCCTGTATTCTGATCATTGCAACAATGTATTAATCCATTAGGAAATGAATATTACCATGTTGTATTTTGTCAGTCAGCATATTGCTTATCGCATTAATTTGTTATCGCGTCAATTTGTTGTTTGCGACGCCTCTCCACAATGCTCTCATTGCTCAACAATGCTCTCATTGTTTTAAATTATTATAAATAGGAGAGACGTCTAATGATGCATGAAAAATATAGATTTGATCTTCTCACGTAGTACATTGCTTGTACAACAGTTGTTTTCTAAAGAAAGTAGAATTTTTAAAAACACAAGTTTCTCCCAAAACAACATTATTATATACAGGGTCTTTCACGTGGAACCTCACCCATATTTATACGGAAAACTACTGAACGTATTTTCATGAAATTCAGCACTCATAAGTATTTCACGATGCTGATGAAATCTAATATATTTTCAAGGCATGAGCACCTCCGGTTTTTCCGGAAATGATGTCAACTTCCGTTTTTCAGATTAGAACAGCATTTTTTTATTGCAGAAATAGATTCCTTAGAAAATTTCAAGTTATTTTCAAATTCTTTGTCTATGATAAAAATTTTTTGATTCATTATTACGTCTGGTAACTTTTCTGGATTTTGGCAACGTCTGTCGACGTCGGAATTCTACCACTCTGGATTCTGCCGCAAGAAATTTTGATTGATATTGCGCCCAACTGACGCACCAGTATCTAGGTCCTGCGAGTTGTCAAACGAATATCGATGCCTGTGATATGATCTTTCAATGACAAAGCTCGGGACTTCGCTGACATTTCTATGCTATATCTTGAGTAAATAGAAAAAAATGATACTATCTTGAAGAGGAAAAAGCTACGACAATGAAATTTGGGGATAGTGATCAAGATATCAGTAACCTCAATATATATACGGATTTTTTATTTAAAATCTAAATGAGTCTTAGGGAGATAATAAGTCAAGAAGTACAAAATTTTGCTTTTGTGTACAACATAGTATTTTGCATGCCTGTATTTACAGATTTCTGGCGTGACGATTTCTGCGGGTGCAGCCATTTCGTTTCAGCCTCCGCAATAACTTATTCCAAGTATCAGCTTCATCAGATGGATCTTCTGGTAGTTATTGAGAAACAAGGTTTGAGATGCTCCTAACTTCTGAACCACATTCGACAGTTGGCCCAATTATGAACTTATTGAGATATGTTGGACGAATTAACCTATTCTGAAAATTTAGAAACTCTGGATGATGCCTTTTGGATGCTAAGGAGGATTAAGCCGGACAGCCCGACCGGACGAACTCAGCTTCTCCATACGAATTCTTCATCAGAGTCAGACCCAATCAATTGAGACCATTTTCGGCTCTGATATTCCAAATTGCAGACATTCGGAGCAAAAATAATAGACACTCTGTTCCAGGTGAACAAAGGAGCGCCAAAGATGAATATTGTTTTCTATTGTGGTTTTAATATCACTTTGAAAGAAACAGAAATTAGTGATTAAATTTACTCAATAGTGTACTCAGAAACAGCAGAGACCGGTGCCTCTGGAAACCAGCATTATAAATGAAATGACTCATTTAAAATTTTTCTAAACGAGGATTGACATAAAAAGTAGGTATTATATGGAAAAAATAAGTAGTTGGTGGTTGAAAGCATCGAATGTGTTTAATATCAAATCCTCATTACTTATAATTTCACCCGAAACATTTATCTTCGAGTCCATGAAAAAATAACTTTATTTTATATTGAATTGTTTCTAGTCGATTTTTCTATGAATTCTCTGATGATTTGGTTTGATCTGATACTATTTTTTACTATATACAATTTATGAAAAAGAGGAATTTGATAATTGAATTCTTAACTATCCGCAAACCCTCAACAAGAAATGTTGTAAAAACATTAGATTTCTGTAATAGGCCCCATATAAATGTTCTTGCTTCAAATTTCTTTCGAACTTAAGAATCCTGTTTAATGCGATTAGTTAAATGTAGTAAATTTTCCAGATTAAATCAACATCAGAGCATATAATTTGTTTACTTGTTAGTGGATTCCCTCCCAGTTTGTTTATATTTTGCCTTAATAAATTTTCTCAAAATTCGTTCAGTCTAATCTAAACTTGTGGTACAGTTATCAGGTAATATTAGATTATCTTCTCATAAATACAATAGAAAAACTGGTTTTCTGATATAAAATTATATTTTTTCATATTTCTATAATGAATATAATATAGTAATATACAACTGAATAAATACTACTATACAGTATCATAAAAATATAGTTTAATTCACGATATGAAATCCTTTTTGTTCTTTCTGTCATAGTTTTTACTTTCACCGGGAAATTGCTCGAAATACATATTCATTCAAACCAACGGAAAAGTTCGATTTGGTAGTTATTCTGCATAGAAGTAGTCTTGTGAGGTAAGGAAAAAGATTTTCTTAAACTTTAGGTCCCAAAAATAGATAGTAAGTGCAAATTGTTTATAAGCTGATGGAGTACCTGTAGCCACAAGGATTTGTTCATTTGAGTTGCAATTGGGCTATCATGAAATCAGCCATGTTCCGAGCTGAAATTATTCCTGCAGAATCAGATGAAACTTTCATCCCTCAATTTCTACAGCTTTCTTTCTCCTTCATTGAAATCTTTCTCCTCTTCAAATTCTTCACTATATTCTGCAACCTTTTTTCTTGGAGTGTATGCGAGACAAACTTATTGATGTTTGAGTCACACAGTTTTCTCATCATCAGTAAAAGACAATCTTTCATTAGACTCAGAGTTCAATTTTGAATAAATAAAAGATAATGTTCACTACACCAGGTATAGTACAGATACTTGAATCTTGAATCCATAAAAGTTTCAGTATTTTTAACCCCAGCATCCACATTCTGATCAGAATGTGTTACACGATACCTTTATTCAATAAATACCCTTTTCACCTGTTTTTTCTTGGAATATATCTGAAATGCATCCTTTTCAATTTTCCACTTCTCATTTGACTTGAAAAGTGCTCACTACAAATCCTTCTTTCTGTGAGCTACTTCACAGCAGTTCTAGAGATCCATTCTGACCTACCTATCTTAAAAGCCCAAACAGTTTGTCTGCGAAGAATTAATACAAAATTTGGACTGATAGCATAATGAAAGTCAATATCGATACCCTATTATTAGTAAGTGGTTTTGATTATTGAGACCATTGTTTTGTAGTTGTATACGCTGGCAAACTGTTAACCATTTGGAATTAATTTGAAAATAACATATTCGAAACAGAATACTTACTTGAATGAAAATAAATTATTGAATAAATGAGATTTGCTGGTTTATGGTAGATTTTGACTCAATGAAATTCCACTGAATTTATAAGTTAAGGTTGCTTCTTTGAATTTTAAATAGATCTTTAGAAAAATTATTCCAGACATCTTAGAATTATTGATGAAAACAATGAAAATTTTTACATTCGCGGTCGATTAGGTTATGGTGCAGGGAGGAATGCGCCTTGAGTCAGACTTGTAGTAAGAAAATCCACACGTACGACTACTGCTTGGTCCTATACTGTGATTTTAGCAAAGCTTCTTGATAAGATATCTCACTCTTTGTTATTTCGTCGCCTTGCGGAGAGTCGGTAAGTTGTGGTAGTCTCCTGAGATCGGTCCCCAATATGTTTCTATTAATAGCTGTAGGTCGAGAACACATAAGGAACACCTCGGGGTACACCTCAGGGCACTCCATTTGGGCCCTCTGCTATTCCTGTAATTTATATTAACAACATCGGGACATGTTTTCCGAAAACATGTGAGTGATTACCTCAAAGCTTCAGGGGTATTGTGAAGAGAATTCTCTATTCCTCAACTTTTGAGAAGTATTGTAGAATATCTTTTACTAGAAACACTAATATTCTGGATTTTGATTACTCCATAAATGGTAGACCTATCAAGGCGGTCGACAATGTTTCAGATTTGGGCATTGTTTTGGATTCAAAGGTTTTTTTTTGACCGCCATATATAAGAAAATTGTAAATAATGCCAATAAAATGCTGGGTTTCATTATCTGTAATAATGTCCAATTCAAGGAAAATAAAACACTGCTGACTCTGTATTATTCTTTTGTCCACTGTATGGAACCCAAGGTATAAATGCTACGTAGAAGCGCTTGGAGAGTGTTCAGAATAGGTTCTTAGGAGATATCTAGCTAAGAGTAAATTAATCATTGTTTATCACGATTACCACGATTATTCGACGCAGATTCAACATGATGAAGCTCAGGAAATTTGAATGGAATCAGGTAGCCACTACAGTTGCAACTTGAACAAAGAAAACCAAATATGCAAAGCTCTGTTCACGTGCACGTCATTGGAGCGATATCCAATTATTTTATTTTAGCTGTAATCACCGAAACTGGAATCAATGGGTTCAAAAAAATATTCGTTCGGTTTTTTCAAAGGAATAGCTAAACAGCTGCGATTCAATTCTATAGAAGGTGTCCCATATGCGTAGCATATTATATTACTTTTCAAATGAGTTTTTCGAAGGGTTTGTTGAGTTTCTTCAGGATATTTCACAAAAATTAAAAAATTTCCAATAATGAATTTATCAAATTTCTGATAAAAATATTATGGGTATTAATAATATTTTTCAGAAACTAAAAGATCATGATCCACAATAACCAAGATAAGATAGGTAGCTTAAAACGATTTCATCCGTCCGCTGAGCACGATGACTCTCGATCGGAAAGACCTTGAGAAATGAATGGGATAGGTAAGAGGGTTTGTTTTATCTCCGGCTTATTTAGTTAATCGAGACAAAATCTGCTCACTAGTTTTGAATATTTTTCATCAAGCTGTTTCCATTATTCTCCACTAGTTCTAATTTGAACATACAGGTGGGCCATCCATAACTGTACCCTGAGTTTTGAGCTCTAATAGGATCGTAAGTTATCACTACTTATGCGTTTCGTCCCTGGCGCACACATTTGGACTCATCAGTATATGGCTTGTGTGCGCCATGCCATGAACTCAGGGAATATTAGAGAGTTTAGAGCCGCCGGGAGTTGAACTCGGCACCTAGTCAGTTTGAGATCTTGAGCCGCTAACCTCTGGGCCACCGGAGCGCTTTGTGATTGAGCTACGCGGGGGCTATACTTGAAGTGCCGTCAAGTGACTACTCACTCCCTGCCAGTGACGGAGTGCCGCTACAGAGCTTTTAAATGGAATAATGAAAAAGGCTTGCTCTGGGTAGGTCAAATTTTGTTGAGAGAGAGCCAAAAAGTGCGTTCAAAATCAGTTTTCATATCCACTACCCCCTCTTGTCGCAACCCCAAACAGCTCTCGTTCTTTAATGAGGGAAAATGGATCGAGCAGCTCACAGGAGTTTTTAGGAGATTTTGTCAACCCAGACCTGCTTCAAAGTACAATAAAAATGGGGAAGAAATGTATTGGGTTTCTCGTGACCACTAATAATCCTTTATGAGATGAGTTTGCTCAACGAAATGAACGAACTTGACTTTGATCACCGATTACAATTTTGCAGAAACAATGGGTGATACGATAAGTAATAATCTGGACCCCCATTTTGAATGTCTGCTTCTCCAATGAATGCTCTTCTTATTTCAATGGATCTATAAAAGTCACGACTGTCCATATTGGTCTGATACCAACCCAAGACTAAGAAAGAGATTCACACTCAGTGATCCTGAAAAGCTTAATGTCACAGGTCGGAATAGATGTCGGTATTTATGGCGACGTAATATTGTGGGCGCTTTTTTCATGCACCTCAACCTCAATTGTGATAATTACTTGAACCTCTCTCAGAAAATAGTGGATATGTAACTGCCAATTAATAACTTTATGGTTATTTAGGATTACGTTTGAAAAAAATCACTGCAAAATTGGAAAATTTGCTTAACTACAAAACTTGTAGGATGTAGTGTCAGGTGTCAATTTTCAACATTTTCAAAAAATATATGGCATTACCACTTAACCAAATGATATAATTTTTTTATGTTTGCTAGAACTGGTATAACCCAGCATATATCGCCCAGTAACCGGCTTGACGTTGAGTTACCGAGACACTATTAGATAAGAACTATATCACAAAAAGTAGAGACTATAAGGATGAAACTTCTCACTCCTTAGGAAAAAGTTTCTCAACAGGTTATAAGAACTCAATATCGGATCGGTATTTAGGAGATCACTTGATCGACCTTGCGTTAATACTGGAAATCCTATTCGCGATGTGCTCGCAAATGTTATTTATTTTTAATTAGCTGAATTTTGGAGAGCAGATGAAAACCGTTGAATTGAATAATCCCGATTATCGAAGAAATAGTACACAGTCATCACACCTTAAGATGAAAATGCTCGAGCTCAGTCAGCTTGACATACAAGTACTCTACAAGTCATTCAAAGAGGAACCTCACCCATATTTATGCCAGAGGAAAACTACTGAACGTATTTTCATGAAATTCAGCACTTATAAGTATTTCACGATGCTGATGAAATCTAATATATTTTCAAGGCATAGGCACCTCCGGTTTTCCGGAAATGACGTCAACTTCCGTTTTCAAATTGAGAACAGCATTTTTATTGCAGAAATAGATTCCTTAGAAAATTTCAAGTTATTTTGATGTAACATCCTTTCAGTTTTGGTTGGAAAAAGGTCTTGGTCGTATCAATAGCATGCTATTTAGATGGAACTCAGTTCCTAGCGCAAAGTTGTGTGAATGTGGAGGAAGCAGAAGAAACAATACCTCATCTCATCAATAGTTGTCCCATATATAAATTTCAAGATAGGTTTAGGGCTATTCATACTGTTTCACACTCTTTTTTGGAATGGGTTATAAATTTCAAACGAATATGATACGTATTTTTTGTTTTCTGTTCTTTTTCTGCCTTTGTCTTCTTATTTCCAGATTCGATGTGAGCAACTTGAAGGAGTCTCTGTCTCCATCAATAGAACACCACTCTTGAAGAAAAGAAGTCCTAATATATATTTCAGCTAATTTTTTGTATTTTCACACTCAGACAGGGAGCTAGGGTTTTTTTTTTTAATGGGGTTTTTCCCTAGGCTTTTATGCCATACGCCGGGTGTATGACACCCCGTCACTAAGCCTAAATTTGCTTTATTGTTTGCTAACTAAATATTGTCAGCCAAGAAGTTCAAAAAAGAATATATATATACATATATATACAATAATGAACCAAGAACTGAATATTCACTTGCCCAAGATAGAATTAATTTTCTCTTGCCTGATGTTTTTTTACATGAAATCTCCAGTATATGGAGAAATTTTGAGATTTTGAGAAAAGGGGGAAAAAAATGAGCATTTTGTCCAAAGATATTCAAGTATTACCCTCTCTTTGTTTAGGTATTTTAAATTTGTTGAAGAGAAATTTTTGATGATGGAACTTGTATTGAATTTATTGTTTTGGGCAATAACCATCATCTCTTGTTCTACAAATTCTTTCCAACGTTTCAACAGACATCTTCTGTCGTTTTCAAGACAAAATATTAGCTTTTAAAAAAGCTGAGTTTAGAAAAAATTATTCAACCTTTCAAGATTGAAAACGTCAAATCGACAGATTATGAGGAACAAAATAAATTGAATTGGGCCTTATCTGTGGTTTTTTGAACACATTTCTTTGAAGTTACTTCGAACATAAATATCGCTCTCGATTCCATAATTACACCATCAGTTGGGTAACCGGAAGTTTAGAGGTTGATAGTTTAAGTAACATAAATAAGTCTTCAACCATCAGATTAGTCACAATTCAATTTTATCTAATTCTCATAATCTGTCAATTTATTCGTTTTCAAACTGAAAAAGGATGAATAAATTTTCTACAAGCTCAACACAAAGCTCATTTACCTTGGCACGACGAAATATCAGGCAAGCCCGGTGGAAGAACAATAGAGATATTGTTTATAGCCCAAACAATAGATTCAATATTTTAAATTGTTTATATTTTGAAATTGATTAAGACAAAATCAGAAGTTCAAATCGCAACAGAAATGCAATCAATTTATAATAATTTATTATAATTCCAGAATTGTCTCTATTTATTTGAAATATTTCATTCTAAAACATTTGCATATTCCTTCCAACACGACTGATACAAGAGCATTTACACGGCATTTAGAGTGGCAAATAACGCTAAAAATAACCTGTATGCCAAATATAAAATACGTTTTGTTGAATCATGAGGAAATAGTACAAGAGCAACTTTGATCTCTATCCTTTTATTGTGAAACCTAAATGTATGAAAATAATTACATAAAGGAATTATCTGAAATATCTTCATATAATTAAGATATTATATCCACCCTGTGTTCTGATCATTGCAACAATATATTCATGCATTAGAAATGAATATTACCGCATGTTTAATATTTGTCCAAGTCAACATATTGCTTATCACAACATTAATTTATTTATCATCTATTTTACATTGTTTGCGACGCCTCCCTCTGGCCTGTCATTGCTCAACAATGCTCTCATTGTTTTTAAATTATTATAAATAGGAGAGACGTCTAATGATACTGCATGAAAAATATAGATTGATCTTCTCACATAGTACATTGCTTGTGCAGTTGTTTTCTAAATAGTAGAATTTTTAAAAACACCACAGTTTCTCCCCCAAAGCTCTTATTGTCGACGAGGTCTGTGGGATTGTATGCAGTTTAAGAAAACCTGCGTGTGTTCCTGACAGTGTAAGATACAGGTACAGAGAGTCTAAAACTGTTGGTATCAGCATTTTTAGCACAAGGAGAATTCACGAGGAGAGAAGCAGGAGTCCGATTGTCAGTGGCGCCTTCAGCGACTCCAAAGTCATTGACATAACTAGTGAGAGATTCCTTTCCTATTTTCCCAGTTTCTGTCATTCTGGCCCAGAGAAATTATCAATCTTTTCTAGTTTGAGAGTAAAACTTGGCCAAAGTTTTTAGGTTCTTATTAAAAACCCACCAACTGGCTAATTGTTTGGTCATTTGACAAGACATCGAATAAAGTCTTAATTTTTATAGTTGAAATCTGATAACGATTTTTTTTCAATTGAATTGTCACGATTACGTGAATAAAACATTTTCGTGAACGTAAAATTCTAGAAGAATGGCAAACGAAAAATTTCATTGTCGTAGCTTTCCCCCTTCTGAAGATATGATCATTTTTTCATTTACTCAAGAGAAAAAGAACTACACTAAGCGTCAATGCAATTATGGAAATGCTTTCTCTTTGTATTGAAACAACATATTTCCAATTCGAAGACATCTTTTATCAACAAGAATTCGGAATGGCCATGGGTTCACCACTATCACCAATTTTAGCTGATTTATATATGGAAATTTTCGAACAGAAGGCATTAGAAAATATGTACTCAAACCCAAACTGTGGAAAAGATATGTAGATGATACTTTCATTATTTGGCAACATGGAAGAGACACTATAGATGGATTCCTTCAATATCTAAACAATCAAGAGGAATCAATTAAATTCACAATTAAAATCAGGAAGGACAGACAACTTCCATTCTTAGATGTACTCATACATAAACAAAATGGAATCCCAAGAACCACTGTGTATAAAAAGCCAACGAACACAGGACAATATCTACATTTTGAGTCAAACCACCAACTAAACACTAAATTGGGAGTAGCAAAATGTTTATTTGATAGAGCAATAAATATTTGTTGCACTGAAGAAGACCAAAATGAAAAAATAAATAACATATCGAAAACTCTTAGAAGCAACAGCTACCCCAAAAAAGATATTAGAAAAAGCTAAACGAACAAGAGAAAGTCAACCTGAACCAATAGATATAAATCAGACCATTAAAACCGTAATTCCTTATGTAAAAGGTTTGTCGGAGAAAATGAGAAGAATTGGAAATAAATACAACATAACGACTGCATTCAAAACTCAAGACACTATCAGAGCTAAACTTACAAAAGTTAAGCCTAATAATGAGACACAAAGGACAAAGAACTGCATATATGAATTACCTTGCGAGTGCGGAAGATCTTACATCGGAGAAACTAAACGCCCTCTGAATGTACGAATAAAAGAACATCAGAAGCTTCTGCAGTACTAGACAGCGACAAATCCAGGTTAGTCCAACATGCTAGATGCTGTAGATGAGAATCATCGTATAAAATGGGATGAAACATCAATAATATCCAAAGAAGAAAAACTTGCAAGAAGAAAAATCAAAGAAGCAGCATTTATGAAATTAACACCAGATTCCATAAGTGCTCCATCTATAGATCTGCCAGAAATTTGGACGCCGATAGTTCGATCCAACTTAAGAAGATCATCATATCACAGATGAGTATATAACATTGTTCATTTTTCTTTCAAGACTTCTGTCATATTGACTTTTTGAAAATTGATAATTTTCAAAAGGTTTTTTACTTTTTCTCCTTGATAAAGATAGAAAATGTCTATCGAAACGTCGGAAAACATTACAACCACAATAGATGATGGTAATAGCCCAAATAATCATTCAACACGAGCTCCATCATCAACAATATCTCGTCATCAACTATAAAATTCGTCAAACCATTTATGAGTTTTCAGTTGGTGTTGATCCAGGATACGCTATAGATAGAACACCACAATACTTGATTTATCGACCTGTGAGTATTAACGGAACAATTGACAATATCACTTTGACTATACTAGATCAAGATTTCCACTTTGTGGATTTTCGAGGTGAAGAGATTATTGTTAAACCAGAACTGAGGAAATGGTGAATATTATCCTCAAGTAAGGTTGCGACTATATTTCGACCAAAATGACTATAGCGAAGCCCATTATAATTATTGTGAATTTGCGAATACTTATACTGGTAAAACAAGAAATACTGCAGTCCTCAATTATGGTGAATACAATACAAGATTTCTATTTACGATTGATGGCTCTAAACGTGACGAAACATATAAATTTTCCACCGTTAATGTTAAATTGGATATTGAAGCGAGAAAATGATTTCCCAGCAATACCAGGATGTTACTGCAACTTATTATTAGTTAAATTTGTTAGTTTCATTCATTTCTCTTTCAAGTTGCTTGCTCGGTTCAATGGTAATACACTCTGTATATGTTCATCTCATTTTCCGATTAACGCGTAACATATGTTGGAGCACCTATGTCGAACAGAGAGTACTGAAGCGGCGTTCATCCGATAAAGTACAAGAACACTTTTCTTGGAAATAAATTACTTTCTCGTTAAATCTACAAATTCGAACTCTAGTGAAAAAGTGACTATTCTTGCCCGTGAGTTACCTTAGTTCATTTTAATAGGTTAGTCTATTTACTCTTTTTTCAAAGTTACTCAAAACAAAATTCATATTGTTTTCTGCAGTATACCTTGAATAATAATAATGACGACAAAATTGAAACAACTCAAAGCTCGTCGTCAGATGGTTATTGATGATCTCGAGGAAATTCTGAATGTGGCACAATTCACTGTCACTGATGAAAGTCTTCACGTAAGATTCAAATTAAGATTTGAAAAACTTGAGGATATTTTCGTGAAATTTCAAAATTTACACACTTCAATTGTCTCTATGATTGTATCTTCCGAAGAACCGGAATTGAAGACTGAGAAGGTTATTCGAACAGCATTTATGGATCATTATTACACCATCAGAACGACTTATGTTAATTTATTTCCTGTAGTAAACAACCCAATAAAAAACCAAAATAGTTGCTCTATCGGTTCGCCAAATGTTAAACTTCCAAACATAGTATTGTCCATTTTCAATGGGAATTATAAAGAGTGGCCTACTTTTTTCGATATGTTCCAAAGCTTGGTACATGAAAATTCTAACTTGAGTCAGATAGAAAAGTTTCAATACCTCCTAGGTTCACTTCCTTCTCATGCATTAAATTTAGTTAAAGGGTTTCCATTGACTGCTGAAAATTATGAAAGCGCTTTTCAGACATTGGCGGAAAGATATCGAAATAAAAGACTTCTCGCTAATACATGTTGGAAGGAAATTTGTAATGTTCCAAAGCTACAGGGTGATTCAGCTAAAGACCTTAGGCGAATTCTAGAGGTTTTTGCGGAGAACTTATCGGTATTAAGGAATTTAGGTTTACTCGTTGACCAGTGGAACTTTGTTTTATTTCACATTCTCATTCAGAAATTAGATTCAGCATCGATCAAACGTTTTGAATTACAAGAATGTTCAACAGATATTCCGTCATTTGTCAATTTACGAAATTTCCTGACAAATCAGTGTATAGCAGTGGAGGCAGCAGCTCTTTCTCTTCCGTCGAAAACTCATTCAGTTTCGAATTCTCAAGTTTTAAAATCTAGTTCTCTCTCAATGAATAAAGAAAATTCGACTCTTCTCGTTCAAACGGAAACTGAATCATTCAAGAAACGTATAACCTGTAATTATTGCAAGTTAGCTCATAATATTTACAAATGTCCATCATTTTTGGAACAAACTGTTCAAGATCGGTTCAAGACTGTGATGGACAAAACTTGGTGTATCAATTGCCTCCATTCTGGACATAAGATTAACAATTGTTCTTCAAAGTCAAATTGTCGTACTTGCCACGGAAGGCATCATACCCTGTTACACATGCGTAATAATGCGGATAATGATTCTTCAACAGAGACGTTTCATTTAAATGCTGCATGTTATCGGATTCAGGCTCAGCTCAGGTTTTAACGAATGTTTCTTCAAATTCTACCGTTCTCTTAGCAACCGCTGAGGTCGAAATTCGTGATGCTTGGGGTAGATATCAGAGGGTCCGAATTCTGTTGGATGGAGTCTCTCAAATAAATATTATAACTCAATCGTGTGTGAATAGATTAGGCTTGAAAATTTGTGATGCTTCATTTTCGATGAATGGAATTTGTGAAAGCTCATCTTCTGCTAATCGCAGCACTGAATGTACTATTCGTCCATCAGGTCAAATAAATCCATCTTTTACATTCGATGCCGTCGTGATTCCGAAAATTTGTTCGGAAATGCCGAGTTCTTTCGTAAATCATTCGTTTTGGAATTGTGTCTATAACAAGAGGTTAGCAGATCCGAACTTTTCGATTCCGAAATCAATAGACCTTCTTCTGGGAGCGGATATATTCTCTTTAATAATTCGACCGGGTCGTATCGAGGGTAACGGTTTGGAGCCAACAGCACTTGAGAGAGTATTTGGTTGGGTTTTCATGGGAAAAATTCAATCACCTAACATATCAGTTAACAATTTTCATTTGTCATTATCTGAATCAGGTTTGAACTCCTCGTTGAAAAGATTCTGAGAACTTGAAGAAGTTTCAGAGAATGTCATTATATCACCAGAAGATCAATTTTGTGAGAACTTATACACTCAGAACTATTCTAGAAATGCATCTGGACGGTACACTGTGGCGTTACCATTTAAACCTGATCAGTCAACACTTTCATTCGGTGGCACATATTCTCTCGCACTACGTCGTTTTTTATCCCTTGAACGTAAACTTATTAAAAACCAGAAGATATACAAGGAATACTCTACTTTCATGAAGGAATATTTAGAAAAAGATCATATGTCATTGATTTCTACGAGTTCTCACCATTGTATAATCAAACCAAACAGTCCATCCACAAAGTTGAGTGTTGTTTTCGATGCATCAGCTCATGTACCTGGTCATTTATCTTTGAATGATGCGCTATTGATAGGTCCTAAATTGCAAAAAAGGATATTATTGTGATTTTGATGAACTTTCGTGTTCATCGGTTCGTTTTCACAGCTGATATCAAACAAATGTTTCGTCAAATATTGGTTCAAAATTCACATCGAAACTTTCAAAGAATATTGTGGCGGTTTTCTCCATCGGAACCCATAAAAACATATCAGCTGAATACCGTTACGTACGGAGTTCACCAGCACCTTTTCTTGCCCTTCGAACTTTGGCACAGTTGGCCGAGGATGAGGGA
This sequence comes from Micraspis discolor, assembly GCA_030674115.1. Taxonomy (NCBI): domain Eukaryota; kingdom Metazoa; phylum Arthropoda; class Insecta; order Coleoptera; family Coccinellidae; genus Micraspis; species Micraspis discolor. Next base: position 80,680 of record JARTUT010001341.1, read on the forward strand.
ACTCGTTTTGCAAAGGCATCCAAAATTTTGCTCACAGACATTTATGTCGATGATGTCGTTACAGGTTGTGATGATTTGGAAGAGGCAAAAACGTTACAAGAGGAACTGATTTGCCTATTGAATTGCGGTGGTTTTGAGCTCCGAAAATGGAGTAGTAACAGTTCTCAATTACTCTCAACCATACCTCTGGATCATCAATATCACCATTCTTTGGATTTTGATATAGATCCGATAGTCAAAATTCTCGGTTTGAGGTGGTTTCCTTCGTCGGACGAGTTTTCTTATCTTGCAGAAACTACTGTGCAGGTATGTACCAAACGTGCCATACTTTCCGAACTTTCTCGAATTTTCGACCCTTTAGGTTCCTATCTCCATTTACTTTTCTTGCTAAGCATTTGATCCAGCATCTTTGGACATTAGGGTTGCAGTGGGATGATACACTTCCAGACGATGTCAGCCGTCACTGGAATCAGTGTAAATCCGAATTAACCGAATTGGGTAAACTAAAGATACCTCGGAAACTTGCATCGAAACCATTTTATCGTTGCGAACTTCATGGTTTCGGAGATAGTAGTGAGCGTCGTTACGCAGCCGTGGTCTATTTTAGGTTTTTCAATTCTGACGGCTCCATTGACACCTCTTTCGTATGTGGTAAATCAAAGGTCTCCCCAGTGAAGAGAATTTCACTTCCACGACTGGAATTGTGTGCTTGTCTCTTATTATCAAAGCTCATTAATATGGTTTCCTCTGTTTACCAGTCAGCCTTTACAATGTACAACATTTCTGCTTGGTCTGATTCTATGGTAGCTCTAACATGGATTAAGTCTTCTCCTCATCGATGGAAGACATTTGTAAGCAATCGTACAACTCAAATTCAGGACTTAGTTTCAACAGAGAATTGGTATCATGTCCAATCGAAAGACAACCCAGCTGATTGTGCTTCACGCGGCTTAACGCCAACAGAACAGTTAAACTGCTCTTTGTGGTGGGCAGGCCCTGACTGGCTTCGTTCCAAACATCTCACCTTCGCAAATGATGAAATAGAAAATTCTCTTCATCTTGTACAAAAAGAAGAACGTCATCTCTCTTTGGCAGCTTTTATTTCTCCGTCGTTTGTTATTGTTATTATTGTTATTGTTATTCAATAGGTGCACTAGTCTTGATTAAAGATGATCAACTCCCTCCATTGCGTTGGCGACTTGGACGCATTGAGAAATTGCATCCTGGCGCTGATAAAATAGCTAGAGTAGCTACTGTTCGGACTACTCAAGGTGTACTGCAGAGATCAGTGGTTAAATTATGTCTATTACCTCTTCAATAATTGTGACGTATGTTGATGTATATATGTATATTATTTTGCTTTATGTTCGATATCTTTTCAATTTTGTATTTGCTTTGTTTCATAAAATATTCTATTTTAGGTGGGCGGTTATGTTACTGCAACTTATTATTAGTTAAATTTGTTAGTTTCATTCATTTCTCTTCCAAGTTGCTTGCTCGGTTCAATGGTAATACACTCTGTATATGTTCATCTCATTTTCCGATTAACACGTAACATATGTTGGAGCATATGACCTATGTCGAACAGAGAGTACTGAAGCAGCATTCATCCGATAAAGTACAAGAACACTTTTCTTGAAATAAATAACTTTCTCGTTAAATCTACAAATTCGAACTCTAGTGAAAAAGTGACTATTCTCGCCAGTGAGTGCCTGGACAAGTTCATTCAGCCGTACTGTGAAACCAGGTAGGCAGAAGTCGATACTCCAGCATTCGCATTTTCTTTCGAGTCATTTTTCATATTATTTCAGAATTTCATTGATAATTTTCTATCTTTTCTTTTGCTTTTCAAAGGCCCTTGTCGTGCCACTGCATTATTGTTCACTTCAACTTCATCCAGTACCCACTAAGCGAAATTATAAGAAAATTAACTTTTGAGGATTCAGTTCAGTTGGAGCAGTCGCGGTAACAAGATGAAATTGGTCGTAGTAGATTTTCAAGGTTTCACAATTAATGGCATCTTTCAACCAAAAGAGATGTATTTAAATAATGGACATCAAATTGCGCATTTTGTAGTGAAACACGAAGTTTAATTTCGAAATATTTATTGGAGATGGGGCTATCGATCATTGTTATCGATCCTAATCAGCATGAGCATTACAATCCACCGCCTTCAAATCTAACGATGCAACAACGTCCGTTGTGTATCATGAGGAAATGTACCTCGCATATGCATCATGGCAAATTGCAGAGACATAATCGATTGGCTTCGTAATGCTTTCCACATTAAATAACTAAAAAAACACACATGCGTCTGTGTTTTCTCCTTTCGCCATTTTCTCCGAATGTGTACTCGAAGAAAAATGGTGAATCAGTTTATAAGCATCGTGTCGAGCGGCAAGTCAACACAACATCGCAAACTTAAACTTAGACATCTCATCAATGACGTTCGTAGAAAATATTTAGCAATTAAATTGGGTCGTTCTGGAGCAGATGAATAGATTAATTGGGTTATTTTCCATGATTAAATTCTTAATAATTGTTTTTTATTGTCAGAAAACTCATGTGCTACGAACAGACTTATTAACAGTGCTCTATGGTCAGACATATGAAGTTCTATTGTTTTACAATTCTGATAATTGGTGTTCAGAAATACGTTGTCAATGCAAGTTTCAGTAGTATCACAAATTCTTGATGGTTCATTAAAAACTTTATTCAGACTATACGAGCTAAATAGGTCTATAATAGAATTGCTCTGTCTTGAAATCACAAGGAAGTCTATGTTGAAGTCCCCAGTAAAGATAATCTTCTTATTACAGAAGTTATTGGAAATGTAATTTAGTACCTCAGTTAAACGATCAAAAAAAACATCCAGTGAACCCTTTGGTGATCTGTATAACCCAATAATCACTGCGCCAATATTTGCCAAATATACACATACATATTTTGTTTGAACGTTTAAATTTAAAGAAGTAACCTCACTGTAGGAGCTTTCAGTTACGTTTCTTGGAAAAGTTTCACTAATATCTACTGGAGTACTCGGTGACAAAGTGAGTGAAGTGGAGTTATTGGCATAATCTGTTTCTGATGATGAATCACGGTATTTTGCCATTAAAGCAGTAAAACTACTATAACATTGTCTATGATATCCATCTGTCTTATTTATTTGCGTGGACAGCTCAATGTTACTGTACTTCAATTTATATTTCACACGTACACTTAAAACTTGCTGACAATTTTTTAGTTTATCACCCACGAAAAACACATTTTATTTTATCACTGGCCATTGTAACCAAATCAAAAAATAAACATTAAAATCAAAACAAAAACAAACATGTGACATTAGACTGACGCCATCTTGCAAACTTGCCTGTCGCACCACTATCGTTGTCTATCTCTCTCGCATCTTCAGCTGTCTCTCTCGGACTTCTAGCATTATACTGCAATACTTTTCATGACTTTTTGGCTTTTAATTTAAGGCTTAACAATCGAATTAATGTCTGGCAAATTTATTTTCATTTTTTCTTATCTTTAGATAACATAATATTAAAATTACAGACATTATGAAATACTTTGAAATTTTTATAAAAAAAACAAAATCGCGTATGGCACATAGTTAGCATTGTCAAAAATATCTGGCAATAAAAAAGTATGTCAGGTAGACTTATTTAAAAACAAAAAATTAAAAATTACGCCTTCTAAAGTGCTTTTAAAATCCAGGATTATTACCTGGAAAGGTAGGATGCGCACTAATGAACGCAACCGCTACCGCCAGCCAGATAGCCCAGACTCAAACCGAAAGTACAAGAAGGACGACATATCACAAAATCAGCTGACCTAAAATTCTTACTTTCCAAACGTTGTTAGCTCCCGTACTATTGAATAACAATATCATGAGACCATCACTGCAAGGAAAATGAAATTTATCATCAACAATGATATTGCCACTTTGCAAATGAAGATTTAGTGAGCTACCACCCGAGCTCCAAGTACATGTTCGGTGTTTATACCTAGGACCATATGTGAAATCAATTTGTGGATCTCTATTAAACGATTGTCGAATGAGGCGCTGCGCATTTTTGAGAAATGCGTCCAAAGACTCTTCGATAATGTTGGAATGATGCATTTTCCAATCTGCAAGTTTTTCTTTATAATTATCATAATTTTCAATTTCTTCCACAAATGATGGAGCATTCGAGGAAGAGTTTAGCACCTTTTTGAATGTTTTACTGTGCGCTCGTAGAGGAATAATATTCCTTTCTTCAATAACTTACAAACAGTTGATATTTTCTTACCACTATTTATGGATGAGATGATTTTGGTTGTTTAGTTGCCGGCAATGGTTCATGATTCAAATGCTTTTTCATCTTATCTAGGCGATTTATAATGAGGAAAATAACCCAATTAATCTATTCATCTGCTCCAGAACGACCCAATTTAATTGCTAAATATTTTCTACGAACGTCATTGATGAGATGTCTAAGTTTAAGTTTGCGATGTTGTGTTGACTTGCCGCTCGACACGATGCTTATAAACTGATTCACCATTTTTCTTCGAGTACACATTCGGAGAAAAATGGCGAAAGGAGAAAAACACAGACGCATGTGTGTTTTTTTTAGTTATTTAATGTGGGAAAGCATTACGAAGCCAATCGATTATGTCTCTGCAATTTGCCATGATGCATATGAGGTACATTCCCTCATGATACACAACGGACGTTGTTGCATCGTTAGATTTGAAGGCGGTGGATTGTAATGCTCATGCTGATTAGGATCGATAACAATGATCGATAGCCCCATCTCCAATAAATATTTCGAAATTAAACTTCGTGTTTCACTACAAAATGCGCAATTTGATGTCCATTATTTAAATACATCTCTTTTGGTTGAAAGATGCCATTAATTGTGAAACCTTGAAAATCTACTACGACCAATTTCATCTTGTTACCGCGACTGCTCCAACTGAACTGAATCCTCAAAAGTTAATTTTCTTATAATTTCGCTTAGTGGGTACTGGATGAAGTTGAAGTGAACAATAATGCAGTGGCACGACAAGGGCCTTTGAAAAGCAAAAGAAAAAGATAGAAAATTATCAATGAAATTCTGAAATAATATGAAAAATGACTCGAAAGAAAATGCGAATGCTGGAGTATCGACTTCTGCCTACCTGGTTTCACAGTACGGCTGAATGAACTTGTCCAGGCACTCACTGGCGAGAATAGTCACTTTTTCACTAGAGTTCGAATTTGTAGATTTAACGAGAAAGTTATTTATTTCCAAGAAAAGTGTTCTTGTACTTTATCGGATGAATGCCGCTTCAGTACTCTCTGTTCGACATAGGTCATATGCTCCAACATATGTTACGTGTTAATCGGAAAATGAGATGAACATATACAGAGTGTATTACCATTGAACCGAGCAAGCAACTTGGAAGAGAAATGAATGAAACTAACAAATTTAACTAATAATAAGTTGCAGTAACATAACCGCCCACCTAAAATAGAATATTTTATGAAACAAAGCAAATACAAAATTGAAAAGATATCGAACATAAAGCAAAATAATATACATATATACATCAACATACGTCACAATTATTGAAGAGGTAATAGACATAATTTAACCACTGATCTCTGCAGTACACCTTGAGTAGTCCGAACAGTAGCTACTCTAGCTATTTTATCAGCGCCAGGATGCAATTTCTCAATGCGTCCAAGTCGCCAACGCAATGGAGGGAGTTGATCATCTTTAATCAAGACTAGTGCACCTATTGAATAACAATAACAATAATAACAATAACAAACGACGGAGAAATAAAAGCTGCCAAAGAGAGATGACGTTCTTCTTTTTGTACAAGATGAAGAGAATTTTCTATTTCATCATTTGCGAAGGTGAGATGTTTGGAACGAAGCCAGTCAGGGCCTGCCCACCACAAAGAGCAGTTTAACTGTTCTGTTGGCGTTAAGCCGCGTGAAGCACAATCAGCTGGGTTGTCTTTCGATTGGACATGATACCAATTCTCTGTTGAAACTAAGTCCTGAATTTGAGTTGTACGATTGCTTACAAATGTCTTCCATCGATGAGGAGAAGACTTAATCCATGTTAGAGCTACCATAGAATCAGACCAAGCAGAAATGTTGTACATTGTAAAGGCTGACTGGTAAACAGAGGAAACCATATTAATGAGCTTTGATAATAAGAGACAAGCACACAATTCCAGTCGTGGAAGTGAAATTCTCTTCACTGGGGAGACCTTTGATTTACCACATACGAAAGAGGTGTCAATGGAGCCGTCAGAATTGAAAAACCTAAAATAGACCACGGCTGCGTAACGACGCTCACTACTATCTCCGAAACCATGAAGTTCGCAACGATAAAATGGTTTCGATGCAAGTTTCCGAGGTATCTTTAGTTTACCCAATTCGGTTAATTCAGATTTACACTGATTCCAGTGACGGCTGACATCGTCTGGAAGTGTATCATCCCACTGCAACCCTAATGTCCAAAGATGCTGGATCAAATGCTTAGCAAGAAAAGTAAATGGAGATAGGAACCCTAAAGGGTCGAAAATTCGAGAAAGTTCGGAAAGTATGGCACGTTTGGTACATACCTGCACAGTAGTTTCTGCAAGATAAGAAAACTCGTCCGACGAAGAAACCACCTCAAACCGAGAATTTTGACTATCGGATCTATATCAAAATCCAAAGAATGGTGATATTGATGATCCAGAGGTATGGTTGAGAGTAATTGAGAACTGTTACTACTCCATTTTCGGAGCTCAAAACCACCGCAATTCAATAGGCAAATCAGTTCCTCTTGTAACGTTTTTGCCTCTTCCAAATCATCACAACCTGTAACGACATCATCGACATAAATGTCTGTGAGCAAAATTTTGGATGCCTTTGCAAAACGAGTTCCCTCATCCTCGGCCAACTGTGCCAAAGTTCGAAGGGCAAGAAAAGGTGCTGGTGAACTCCGTACGTAACGGTATTCAGCTGATATGTTTTTATGGGTTCCGATGGAGAAAACCGCCACAATATTCTTTGAAAGTTTCGATGTGAATTTTGAACCAATATTTGACGAAACATTTGTTTGATATCAGCTGTGAAAACGAACCGATGAACACGAAAGTTCATCAAAATCACAATAATATCCTTTTGCAATTTAGGACCTATCAATAGCGCATCATTCAAAGATAAATGACCAGGTACATGAGCTGATGCATCGAAAACAACACTCAACTTTGTGGATGGACTGTTTGGTTTGATTATACAATGGTGAGAACTCGTAGAAATCAATGACATATGATCTTTTTCTAAATATTCCTTCATGAAAGTAGAGTATTCCTTGTATATCTTCTGGTTTTTAATAAGTTTACGTTCAAGGGATAAAAAACGACGTAGTGCGAGAGAATATGTGCCACCGAATGAAAGTGTTGACTGATCAGGTTTAAATGGTAACGCCACAGTGTACCGTCCAGATGCATTTCTAGAATAGTTCTGAGTGTATAAGTTCTCACAAAATTGATCTTCTGGTGATATAATGACATTCTCTGAAACTTCTTCAAGTTCTCAGAATCTTTTCAACGAGGAGTTCAAACCTGATTCAGATAATGACAAATGAAAATTGTTAACTGATATGTTAGGTGATTGAATTTTTTCCATGAAAACCCAACCAAATACTCTCTCAAGTGCTGTTGGCTCCAAACCGTTACCCTCGATACGACCCGGTCGAATTATTAAAGAGAATATATCCGCTCCCAGAAGAAGGTCTATTGATTTCGGAATCGAAAAGTTCGGATCTGCTAACCTCTTGTTATAGACACAATTCCAAAACGAATGATTTACGAAAGAACTCGGCATTTCCGAACAAATTTTCGGAATCACGACGGCATCGAATGTAAAAGATGGATTTATTTGACCTGATGGACGAATAGTACATTCAGTGCTGCGATTAGCAGAAGATGAGCTTTCACAAATTCCATTCATCGAAAATGAAGCATCACAAATTTTCAAGCCTAATCTATTCACACACGATTGAGTTATAATATTTATTTGAGAGACTCCATCCAACAGAATTCGGACCCTCTGATATCTACCCCAAGCATCACGAATTTCGACCTCAGCGGTTGCTAAGAGAACGGTAGAATTTGAAGAAACATTCGTTAAAACCTGAGCTGAGCCTGAATCCGATAACATGCAGCATTTAAATGAAACGTCTCTGTTGAAGAATCATTATCCGCATTATTACGCATGTGTAACAGGGTATGATGCCTTCCGTGGCAAGTACGACAATTTGACTTTGAAGAACAATTGTTAATCTTATGTCCAGAATGGAGGCAATTGATACACCAAGTTTTGTCCATCACAGTCTTGAACCGATCTTGAACAGTTTGTTCCAAAATGATGGACATTTGTAAATATTATGAGCTAACTTGCAATAATTACAGGTTATACGTTTCTTGAATGATTCAGTTTCCGTTTGAACGAGAAGAGTCGAATTTTCTTTATTCATTGAGAGAGAACTAGATTTTAAAACTTGAGAATTCGAAACTGAATGAGTTTTCGACGGAAGAAAAAGAGCTGCTGCCTCCACTGCTATACACTGATTTGTCAGGAAATTTCGTAAATTGACAAATGACGGAATATCTGTTGAACATTCTTGTAATTCAAAACGTTTGATCGATGCTGAATCTAATTTCTGAATGAGAATGTGAAATAAAACAAAGTTCCACTGGTCAACGAGTAAACCTAAATTCCTTAATACCGATAAGTTCTCCGCAAAAACCTCTAGAATTCGACTAAGGTCTTTAGCTGAATCACCCTGTAGCTTTGGAACATTACAAATTTCCTTCCAACATGTATTAGCGAGAAGTCTTTTATTTCGATATCTTTCCGCCAATGTCTGAAAAGCGCTTTCATAATTTTCAGCAGTCAATGGAAACCCTTTAACTAAATTTAATGCATGAGAAGGAAGTGAACCTAGGAGGTATTGAAACTTTTCTATCTGACTCAAGTTAGAATTTTCATGTACCAAGCTTTGGAACATATCGAAAAAGTAGGCCACTCTTTATAATTCCCATTGAAAATGGACAATACTATGTTTGGAAGTTTAACATTTGGCGAACCGATAGAGCAACTATTTTGGTTTTTTATTGGGTTGTTTACTACAGGAAATAAATTAACATAAGTCGTTCTGATGGTGTAATAATGATCCATAAATGCTGTTCGAATAACCTTCTCAGTCTTCAATTCCGGTTCTTCGGAAGATACAATCATAGAGACAATTGAAGTGTGTAAATTTTGAAATTTCACGAAAATATCCTCAAGTTTTTCAAATCTTAATTTGAATCTTACGTGAAGACTTTCATCAGTGACAGTGAATTGTGCCACATTCAGAATTTCCTCGAGATCATCAATAACCATCTGACGACGAGCTTTGAGTTGTTTCAATTTTGTCGTCATTATTATTATTCAAGGTATACTGCAGAAAACAATATGAATTTTGTTTTGAGTAACTTTGAAAAAAGAGTAAATAGACTAACCTATTAAAATGAACTAAGGTAACTCACGGGCAAGAATAGTCACTTTTTCACTAGAGTTCGAATTTGTAGATTTAACGAGAAAGTAAATTATTTCCAAGAAAAGTGTTCTTGTACTTTATCGGATGAACGCCGCTTCAGTACTCTCTGTTCGACATAGGTCATATGCTCCAACATATGTTACGCGTTAATCGGAAAATGAGATGAACATATACAGAGTGTATTACCATTGAACCGAGCAAGCAACTTGAAAGAGAAATGAATGAAACTAACAAATTTAACTAATAATAAGTTGCAGTAACATCCTGGTATTGCTGGGAAATCATTTTCTCGCTTCAATATCCAATTTAACATTAACGGTGGAAAATTTATATGTTTCGTCACGTTTAGAGCCATCAATCGTAAATAGAAATCTTGTATTGTATTCACCATAATTGAGGACTGCAGTATTTCTTGTTTTACCAGTATAAGTATTCGCAAATTCACAATAATTATAATGGGCTTCGCTATAGTCATTTTGGTCGAAATATAGTCGCAACCTTACTTGAGGATAATATTCACCATTTCCTCAGTTCTGATTTAACAATAATCTCTTCACCTCGAAAATCCACAAAGTGGAAATCCTGATCTAGTATAGTCAAAGTGATATTGTCAATTGTTCCGTTAATACTCACAGGTCGATAAATCAAGTATTGTGGTGTTCTATCTATAGCGTATCCTGGATCAACACCAACTGAAAACTCATAAATGGTTTGACGAATTTTATAGTTGATGACGAGATATTGTTGATGATGGAGCTCGTGTTGAATGATTATTTGGGCTATTACCATCATCTATTGTAGTTGTAATGTTTTCCGACGTTTCGATAGACATCTTCTATCTTTATCAAGGAGAAAAAGTAAAAAACCTTTTGAAAATTATCAATTTTCAAAAAGTCAATATGACAGAAGTCTTGAAAGAAAAATGAACAATGTTATATACTCATCTGTGATATGATGATCTTCTTAAGTTGGATCGAACTATCGGCGTCCAAATTTCTGGCAGATCTATAGATGGAGCACTTATGAAATCTGGTGTTAATTTCATAAATGCTGCTTCTTTGATTTTTCTTCTTGCAAGTTTTTCTTCTTTGGATATTATTGATGTTTCATCCCATTTTATACGATGATTCTCATCTACAGCATCTAGCATGTTGGACTAACCTGGATTTGTCGCTGTCTAGTACTCGTAGAAGCTTCTGATGTTCTTTTATTCGTACATTCAGAGGGCGTTTAGTTTCTCCGATGTAAGATCTTCCGCACTCGCAAGGTAATTCATATATGCAGTTCTTTGTCCTTTGTGTCTCATTATTAGGCTTAACTTTTGTAAGTTTAGCTCTGATAGTGTCTTGAGTTTTGAATGCAGTCGTTATGTTGTATTTATTTCCAATTCTTCTCATTTTCTCCGACAAACCTTTTACATAAGGAATTACGGTTTTAATGGTCTGATTTATATCTATTGGTTCAGGTTGACTTTCTCTTGTTCGTTTAGCTTTTTCTAATATCTTTTTGGGGTAGCCGTTGCTTCTAAGAGTTTTCGATATGTTATTTATTTTTTCATTTTGGTCTTCTTCAGTGCAACAAATATTTATTGCTCTATCAAATAAACATTTTGCTACTCCCAATTTAGTGTTTAGTTGGTGGTTTGACTCAAAATGTAGATATTGTCCTGTGTTCGTTGGCTTTTTATACACAGTGGTTCTTGGGATTCCATTTTGTTTATGTATGAGTACATCTAAGAATGGAAGTTGTCTGTCCTTCCCGATTTTAATTGTGAATTTAATTGATTCCTCTTGATTGTTTAGATATTGAAGGAATCCATCTATAGTGTCTCTTCCATGTTGCCAAATAATGAAAGTATCATCTACATATCTTTTCCACAGTTTGGGTTTGAGTACATATTTTTCTAATGCCTTCTGTTCGAAAATTTCCATATATAAATCAGCTAAAATTGGTGATAGTGGTGAACCCATGGCCATTCCGAATTCTTGTTGATAAAAGATGTCTTCGAATTGGAAATATGTTGTTTCAATACAAAGAGAAAGCATTTCCATAATTGCATTGACGCTTAGTGTAGTTCTTTCACTAAGGGTTTGATCTTCTTCAAGCTTTTTCCTAACTATGATAAGTGTTTTTATCTGTCGGAATATTAGTGAACAAACTGGTGATGTCGAAGCTGACCATAACGCCTTCTTCCATGATTTCTTGATGTTTCATTATTTCTATGAAGTGTTTCGTGTTTCTTATCATCGATGTTGAATTACTTTTTAATGGCGATATAATTTTCAGCAGAAATTTAGCCAATTGGTGGCATGCTGAATTTCTTGAAAATGTTGTAAAATGATCCGTGAACAAGACTGCAATCTATATGAATACAACGTACTGGAAATATATTCACTGGCTAATCTCACTGATTTTCAACTCCTGCTACCAAATGGTTTTGAAAAAACCTAAAAGCTTTCCGAGTACAATGAATTTCACACTTCAACGTGATATTATTTGGTCTAATGTAAAAGATTTTATCTTTCTCACTCTTTTCGTTTTCTGCAATCAGGTATTTTCCAAGATAATTTTCAATATCAGAAATTTCGAATGTTTCACTAGGGATCTGGAGCTTTTCCCCTACTCCTTCCGCAGATGTTTCTGAATAAAATAAATAATTATTTTCTTCAATGTTTGGTATTGTATTGCATGAATAAAAATCGATTAAAGTAATACCATACTTATGATTGGGATGTAGTTCGATATGAGGCACAACTACGTCTTTTCAATGTGAGAACTGACTACATGACTGATGATTGATTATCATAATAATACTATTTATGCGTTATTAATTTTCACTCAGCCAAATTTGCAAACATAATTTACCAAAATTGGAAGTATTATACTTCTGATATACATTTCTGTTGTAGATTATATCACAATCAGGTAAATCTTCAACCAATTCTCTCGGGGGTTTCAGATTTTCAATAGAATTAAAATACTCTGCCTTGTTTCCTTTTTTGCTTCAGGCTACCCAATGTCTTCCACGCCCATCTGAAGAATCCAAGTTGGTGAGGCCACATTTCATCAACCTAGCACGTCTTCTTAATAAACTGTCATGCTTGATTACACCTCGGATGATTGGGATTTTAAATTTTTTCGCATACTCAACCAACTCAAGGTCGAATAATGCCCTGTTGGGTAGCTTCACAATTAGTTTTTTTGTTTTTCATCAAAAAGCCCATAACCTTTCTTAAATTTTTTCTTATAAAGACCATGACCTACCGCTTCCAATGCCCCGTTGTGACGTGGATGTTCAGCCAATTTTTTTGTTGCGTTTTTGGCATCGGTAAAGGTCTTGACAACAGAACTTCCACCACCAAGTAAGCTGCGCTAAGTGCTCAAACCATCAATGGCAATAAGCCACCTGACTTGAATTGAATAATTCGAGATACTCTGATGTTCTTCCTACCTCAGGCTTTTTTGATAGCGGTTCGGCGGCTTTTAATGCTATAAATGATGACTTTTTTATATCATCACTATTAGATGACTTGGCCAACGCCTTTGTTAAGGGAACTGTTAACCTTTTCTTGAACGTTTTTTTCAATTTAAAACCCATTTCTAGCTTACGTTTAGCTTTCATTGCACCTGTAACTATGAGTGCTGCAGTTTTTTCACCAACCGAAGCGTTTCTTGATTTCACACGTTGCCAAGCTTCATCCTGTAGAATTTTATCTGCTTTATGTCTTGCCGCCAAATCCTTTTGTTGTGAATAAAAAATTTTGTATTCCATACAACTCTCATCACTCTCCTCTGGACGTTTTTCTTACTTTGTACCAGGTGCGCAGATTTGTAACCACCGGGAGTATGCAGATCAATAGGTAACTTATTAATGAATGTATCAACTAGACCTCTTTCCTCTCTAAACATTAGCATATTAATGAGTTAGGAATAAAGTACATCCACACTTTTAAAGCTTATTTATTAAGTGTCGACCACCATGGAAGGTTTACTCTATGAATAAATCGTGAGATACATTTTCATTGTTCACCTATCTAGTACACAATTCTATACAGTCTGAGAAATCTGAAAAATGCTTTTTGTCCAAGTAGCATTGTTATTTGATAAAGAATACGTGAAATGTCTCAGTTGTGGACTAACTGTAATGCATGGAAAGTGATATTTACCTGTGCAGCAAAATGACCCAGGAAAGAAGTTTCAACATCGACTCATAAAGATATTGCTGCCCTCTTAAGTGCATTGGTGCGGACCTAAGTGAAAATCAAGTGGATGGACTGGCTTGTCGAATTTGTGGATTTTAGGGTTCTTTTAGATGTGCTTGTATATTGTATAAGTTCATGAGGAATAAAAAATGAAAAACGAATCAACGTTACTTGTTTATTTACATTTTAATTACACCAATATTTATGATAACAATTCAATTCATCTATATCACTATTGACATCTCTAGAAACTAAATATGTATTGGAAGGTACTTTGGTATTAATAAAATATAACTTTTTATCAATTCTAACAATCTATTTCACAATTCTCATCTGCGGAATTTACAAATTATTTGGAATGTGCTTTGAAATCAGTTACATTGTCAGGTACTAAATTATGTATTCTGTCACAACATGAATTCTTGTCTTAAATACCGAAAAGAACTCCATCAAATTCTGCGTTTCAACAGTATTTTCTATTTCTATAAAAATTATAAAGATTGTGTCGACTAATGTATAAAGCTAATCTTACACAAGAATAAATTAAACACTTTATTACTATGATAATAATTTCGCCATATACATAATTCTTCCTCATCATATTCATCATTCTAGTCTCGCTTACAAAGAATATGGCTTTGAGATTTACGACTCGTGATAAATCTTGAAAAAAAGAAAGGATACTCAAATGAAGTTGATTTCTTTGCATAGGTTCTGGCAAATTCAAGTGCGTCATATCGAATATTGAATCAGTATTTTGAATTATTGTTTTGATTGCAAAATTTTGAAGAGAAAAAATCCTTTAAGACCGATCTGAAATTCAAGTTGCTAAGTTGACGTTGATCTTTCAGTACTAACTGATGTTGGCTCAATTGACCAATATCATCCATTCTGAAAAAATTAACAAAATTTTCACTTCTCCTAAGTTTGTTTTGCTGGTGGTTGTGGTCATGGTTCTGATGGCAGTGAATAATATCCCTAAGAAAGGGTATCAAATGACGAAGGAATCAAGTAGCGTTTATCATCTTGAGCGCTCAATACTATTTTTGATTGCTGAATCGAATAGATGTCATGTGTAAAGGACCTGATTGTATTTCGGGATAAAACATTATACATAATCATCGAAAGTTTAACAGTTTTGACAACACAATTTTTCACCCCTTCAGTTTTTTTGATAATTTTTCCTCCTTGAACCTTGAAAGAGTACATTCTATATCGTAAACCTACAAAATGAGTGTTAATTTCATCATTTATCTCCTCTTTCATTACCAGGTACCATTTATTTATTAATGGAATGTTGAAAGCATTGACTTCAGGGTAATCACTAGTGTTAAAGTGGGTATAACAATCTTTTGTAATTAGTTCGTATGGGTTAGAACCTTTAATTGCATAAAAAAATTAGTATGTATCAATATACATGATTTCACAACCGCCAGGATTATCTATATAATTATTTGATTGATGAATATCAATCAAAAATATATCCAGTTCGAATGACCATATCTTGCGTACCATAGTTTAGTTTACTAGGGCTGTTCTTGGTGAAGCAATCTTTGATTGACTCAGTTGGGATGTATATCTTAGAGGTTCAAAGATCTACGTCGATACCAAAACGGTGTATCGAAATTTCACTTGATACTGCTCGGTTAGCTCAAAGTAAAAACACTATTTAAGTACAACAGTAAAGTGACTTTATTGTTTCGTCAGTCTATAACTGAGCTTGATGTTTACACTACGGAGGTTTGCGTGATTCTTTCTAAAATACATGTGTATTTAGTTTTTATATTCTCATCCTTCTAATGCAAAAATGGGGTACAAACATTCGAGAACATTCTAATGGAATTCTAAAAGCCTTCTTGGAAGATCGCATTCTCAAGTATATAATGGGACCACATGTTCCCCGTTCAAGGTGTTACATTCCTTACAAATAAAATAGTTGAAAAATGTTCCTTCAATATATTTGTTAACCCTGTAATTGAGCCTTATGCTTTAAATGACCTGAGTGGCCAAATATCCTGTTGGTCAACAGATGTATCTGTTCAATGGGTAAAAAAGGGATCGAACTCAACTCATTCGATACATTTCAACCCTGAAATTGGGGTGCATTCCTAAAATGACCCGACCACTCAAGCCAATTGTTTTTTCGGGAAGAAAGATTTTGGTTAACAAATATTTCTGTTCGATGAATTACACAAGGGATCCAACATGATTCATTTCTGTTCAGTAAAATAACATTCACACAAAAAAAAGTGGAGATGAAGTGATATAGGCAAATCACCTCATTATTCATTTACGATCTCGAAGAAAATGGCCGGGTGAGATTTCTCAGTATCTATGGTCTCTCGGAATATCAGCGAATGTCTTCCCCGTTGAGAACTCTGCCGTATGTGCGATGTTATCCTCTGTCAACCTATTTGAAATAAATGCTCTGAATTCGTCAAATTCAAATAACACAGTTGGACCGAACCTGGTATTCACCACAATGCACTTTTGAATTTTTGATCCTTCACGAGCCCAGATAATCGTCTTGTTGGCTTATTATCTTCACGATGAGAATTTTGGTTAATTTGTTTCAAAAAATCCATATCTGAATTGGAAATGAATAAGAAAAACATGCATGAGAAGTAAGATGACTAGAAACTTATATTGTTATGAATGGGTTACTTGATATCGGAATTTCACTAATGAATGATGAATGTTTCCTTTTACTGCTATTTGATTTTATTTATCACACTAACACAAATACGGTTAGCTTGTTTGACAAGGAGCAAATGGAAATCTCAATCGGCACACTAATATGATCGGCGATGTGTTTCTATACGGAAGTAGTAGAAAACTGTCTTACATCAAGCAAAACGGCTGCTTATAGAATCAAACCATCCCCAACCGGAGATCGTGAATCACACAAATGTTTATGATGCATAACTAATAGGTTATTATATTCTATTGTGCGGGTACAAAATTAGAAGTAATAATAATCACCCGCTTAATGAAGGGCAGCGGACTTCCTGAGTCGCTGGTTATACTAAAACAGTAGATCCAAAAATTATCTTTGGTAGAAAAGATGTTCGCAAGGTGAATAAAAACAAGTTTGTAGTTAAAATAGAATTATGTATTCACACATAAGAATAGTTACACAATGTTCGGCACTTGAGATTACACTCACAGAAAGAGTTTTTAGGTGTCTATAATAACCAAGGATTTGAACCTCTTTGCTCAATCTAGGCACTTCTGGTAATATAAATAATAAAGAGATCTGACCTTATTTGTTGTTTGGAGTTCACCACAGCTCTGCTTCAATCGTCGAGGGTAGATTTCTCTGAATAAAGTGCAGGCACTTTGGATAAAGCTTCACAAACTTCCACTGATGAATTGTGCCTTGGCGATGTGTAATTGCGTCACAGGTTCACAATTCACAACCTTTTTCTTTTACGTAGAGAATTTCAACTGAGTAATTCACATACACATGAACTAGGGTAGATAACTGACCCGAAAACAGATTATTTTGAGAGATCTTTAGAGGAACATGTATTTCTGAGTGCCGTTGTAGACTCGTGAAAGTAAATTGATAAAAGGAGAACTTACTTGAGTACTGTGCACGAGAGCGTCTTGAGAGAGAATTTACTTCTAGAAGTGACCACCTTCAGAAGTGTAGACAGAATGAATTTGAATACTTAAAAGAGGTCGGACGTGTACAAAAGTTCAGGTAGCTAAGTTTAGGGATTTCCAAAATTCCGTCCGACAGAAGGCGTTCTTGGAAGTAACGGCCGCTACCCCAAATTCCAAGAACTGTCCTTTGTTGCGAGAATATCGCAACTGTTGAAGTTTTCTAGCTCCAACAAGAATCGTGCCAATAAAAAACAAATATAAAAAAAAAAATAAAAGGAGAGAAGAAAGCTATCAACTAACGAGAAAGGCAAGAGAATCACAGTTCATAGGAAACTATACGTGTTGTCCAATAGGAGAAGTGAGTCTAATTTTCAGATTCTTCTGATATGGGAAGGGGGCACAATTTAGAAATGCTTCTAGTGAAGATTCCATCTGCCGTTTTCAGCTTTACTACTCTTATTTTTTTATCCCTCCCTGGGAAAACTTCCAATACTCTAGCTAAGGGCCATTTCAGTGGTGGGGTATCCTCATCCTTCAAAAGAACCAAGGATCCTATTTTGAGATCAGGAATAGAACGATACCATTTTGGACGGTTCTGTAGTCTGTTCAGATAGTCCACGCTCCATCTCTTCTAGAAACATTGAGTCACCTTAGTTATTCTCTGCCAACAAGTTAACCTATTTTCGGTTATATCGGACGTTTCTCTTTCTGGAGGTGCAGTCAAACTGGAGCCAATTAAAAAGTGTCCAGGAGTCAGCACTTCATCATTTGGATCATTTGATAGAGGCCAGAGGGGACGTGAGTTAAGAATTGCCTCTATCTGGACAAGCACGGTATAGAATTCTTCAAACGTGAAGAGTGCTTCTCCAATCAACCTCTTCAGATGGTATTTGCAGCTTTTGACTGCTGCTTCCCATATACCTCTCCAATGAGGACTTCTGGGAGGTATGAATTGGAATTCTATCTCATTTTGAGATGAAAACTCCTTTATGGACTCCTTAAAGCCTTTAGTTCTAAATGCTTTATAGATTTCATTCAGCTTATTTCTTGCTTCTACAAAATTCGTACCATTGTCGCTGTATATAGTACGATGATTTCCTCTTCGGGCTATAAACCTTTTGAGAGTCATGATGAATTAATTCATCAGCAGACAAACCTGTAACCAGTTCCA
The DNA here is from genome assembly GCA_030674115.1 of Micraspis discolor. Classification (NCBI taxonomy): domain Eukaryota; kingdom Metazoa; phylum Arthropoda; class Insecta; order Coleoptera; family Coccinellidae; genus Micraspis; species Micraspis discolor. The sequence goes on from JARTUT010001341.1 coordinate 99,243, forward strand.
AATGAATAGCCTTGGTGCTCATACAAACAAACACTGCTATGTATGCCTTGATTATAGGCGCCTTTCTCAATTTGGAAGATTTGATGGAAAATGTGCCGCCATAGTCGACTCCAACTCGATTAAAGCAGCGAGATTCCAAGACTCTCTCTCTCGGCAAGTCTGCAATTAGCTGATGAATGGGTTGAGCCACGAATCGGTAACAGGTTACACAGTTCCTGATTATTCGTTTAATTTCTCGAAGACCATTGAGTGGCCAGAATTTCAGTCTGAAGATCGATAGAACATTCTGCGCCCCTGCATGTCCCAGGGATATGTGCATCCTGTCAAGCATGAGGGACACTACGTGGTTATGAGATGGTAATAACATGGGGTGTTTCTGGTCAAAGGGTACGTCAGCATTTTCAAGCCTCCCGCCCACACGTAGAATTTCCTCCGAATCAAGAAAAATGTTCAGCCTAGCTAGATCCAGATAATTTCTCCATATTTTTCAGATTGTGATAGAACCGAAGACAATATGCTAGAACTCTCTGTAGCTTAGAGAAGGAGGAGAACCTGATGAACAAGGACGACCAAAAAATATTTTGGAATGACGTAGAAGATAGCAGAGCTATTTTTCTCTCTTCCGGGACGTCTAAATCTAAAACATTCGGCTCTGGAGCCATCAGAAGACTCCATGTTGGATCTAAGAGAAATTCAGGTCCATTCCACCACAGTTTCATATTGAGGAGTTCAGACATAGCAATTCCTCGAGAAGGGAGATCAGCAGGGTTATTCTGTGAACGAACATGACGCCAAGTGAAATCCTTTGTTAACTCCTGTATTTGTGCTGCTCTGTTGGCTACAAACGTAACCCAACGAGAGGAATGAGATTTTATCCAACTAAGCGCTATTTCCGAGTCAGACCACAGGACAACTGCATGGAATTGAAATCTAGATTCAAAGATCTTCAACAGTTTTTCCACAAGCTGAGAGAAAATTACCATTGCACAAAGCTCGAGTCTGAGTAAAGTGACGATTTTGAGAGGAGCTACTCTTGATTTTGATGATAACAGGCAAGAGGATACAGAGTTATCCATGTAGATTGTTCGAATATAGGCTCAAGCTGCATAGGCTCGTAAACTGGCATCAGCGAATCCATGGAGTTCCATTCGCTTCACTGGTTTGCCTAATAATAGATATCTAGGAATGTCCAACCTTTTCAGTGTACCGAAGTCAGTGGCAAAGTGTTTCCAATCTTGAAGAATAGATGAATTATCGATAGGAGTGTCCCAATCTAGTTTACTGATCCATAGTCTCTGTATGATCAGCTTACCTCTGACTACCAAAGGAGAAAGAAGGCCAAGAGGATCGTAGCACTGGGATAAGATTGAAAGAACCTTTCGTTTCGTCATGGGGATCATTAGACATTTTTCTGGTACAGAAATACCAAATGAATCAGCATCTGGCCTCCATATAAGGCCTAGGATCTTATTCGAGAAATTATCCAAGTTGAAGTCTCTTTCTTTCGTGACTTCTTCAGAGATTTTGTTTAGAAACTTAAGCGAGTTTGAACACCATTTGTGCAGTTTGAACCCATGAGTAGACATAAGGGAGTTGAGTTGAGAATATAACTGATCTAGCTCCGCGATGTCATCTGTCCCACCCAGAACATCATCAACATAAGTCTGATTCAGAAGGATATCTGCAGCTAAGGGGAACCTTTGAGCACCACGCAGAGATAATTCCTTCAACACTCGGGTTGCCAGAAATGTAGCGCAGTTGGTACCGTATGTCACGGTTGCAAATTGTATACATTTCAATTCATCATGTGGATTGTCACGCCATAGAATGTTCAGAAGAAATCTCTGGTTGGGATTGACTTCAATTTGACGGAACATTTTTCTGATATCTGATGTGAGAACAAATTTGTAAGACCTGAACCTGCATAGGATATTGAAAAGATCTGGTTGCACCTGATAACCAGTTAATAATGTGTCATTGAGAGAAACTCCAGAGGAACTCTTACAAGAGCCATCGAAAACTACTCGTACTTTTGTAGAAATGATATCCTCCTTGAATACTGCGTGATGGGGAAGGAAAAATTTAGGCTGAGCAAACTCATTGGTGAGAGAGAGAGGAACTATATTGCCATGCCCGAGGGAAACATTTTCATCAATGAATTCTTTATACTGTGCGTAGTATTGGAGATCTCTTGAAAATCTTTTTTCTAGGTTGCCAAACCTTTTTCGAGCGATGGTGAAGGAATCTCCAAGTTTCATATTTTACATTGGAGATTTTAATGGTAGGTCAACTTGAAACCTACCATCTCTTAAGACCTTGGTTGTATTGATGAACAATGTTTCTGCAGCTTCATCAACTGGAGAGAGAGGCATAGCCTTGGAAACTTCTTCTAGCTTCCAGAATCTAGAAACTTGCTGCTCAAGTTCCGACTCCTCAGATTCTCGAGACAGCAGAGAAATGCTGCTGTGTTCATTTCCAGCTACACTCAAGAGAGATTTCTGAGCTTCTTTCTGTTGCTGAGATGGAAATGAACCACCAACAACCCATCCCAAATGGGTGTTGATAGGAGTAGGTAGGTTTTTACCAAGAGAAAAACTGCCTTGGGAAAGTAACTCATAATATAGACCGGCACCGATAAGCATGTCTGTATCTGAAGGTGCAGTGAAATCGGGATCCGTTAGTCTCAACTCACTAGGGATGTTCCACTGAGATACATTCAACTTGAATTGTGGAAGTTGGCATTTTATACTCGGAAGAATAGCACATTTTAGCTGAAACTTTTGATATGGAGGAACATTTGAAAAGATAGTGAGATCTATCATTTTTGTAGAACGATTATTGCTCAATCCTATTCCTGAAACTATGGTTGAATGGTTGTAAGGCATATAGCCTAGTTTCTTGACTAAGTCTTCCTTGATAAATGAAGTTTGAGATCCGTTGTCGAGAATGGCTCTGGCCTTGATTCTGTGCCCTTGAGAGTTGTATAAGTATACATTAGCGGTGGCCAGAAGAACATGGTTATATTTTGTGGAAACACCAGAGAATGCCTGAGAACCTTTGGGAACACTATATTCGACTTCCTGCCTGGACTGTGATTCATGTTGGGCTTGAGATCCGGAATTTGAGGAGAGAGGAAGTCTTGGTCGCGAGTTGAAATGAAACTATTTGGGCTAGAGGTGCGAGAAGAAACCTCAGCATGATGTCCCGCATGAGAAGAATTTTATGAATTGCGAGACTGTGAGTATTGATTGGGATGAAGCAGAGAATGATGTTTTTTGGAGCACACCACGCAAAGTCTTTTAGAACTACATTGGGTATCCTGATGACCGTTACCCAGACAATTGAAGCAGAGTTTTTTAGAATTTATGAAATGTTTCTTTTCAATAAGAGATTTGCCCCTAAACTTGTCGCAAGAATAAATTTTGTGTGATATGTCATTGCAGAAAGAGCATTTCTGTGAATTTGATGAACCATGAATGTTAGCGATGTGAAGAGAAGTTTTATTGGGAGATCTCCAATTTTTATTGATCACTGGTAACTCAGAATTACTCAAATTTTCAAAAACTAAACTTTTTTTTTCTAAAAATTCAAAGAACTGATTTAAAGATGGTAGTTGTTCACTATTCCTTTCAGTTTCAAAAGCTTTTCTAGTATTGACGTCAGTCTTTTTACTGAGAACATAAATGAGGAAAAATTCTAGCAGTTCTGCCTCAGAATAACCCAGATTATGCAAAGAATCCCAATTTCTTTTACAATTGGTTACAAATTCTCTTAAGTTTAAAGCATTACTTTTTGTCATTGGAGTAGTCTCTAACATGGAAATGAAATGAGTGTTGATCACTGTCAACTTATTCTCATATCTTTTTTTCAAAATACTTGAAGAAATTTTGAAATTTTTATCAATTACAGATAAACCTTCTATAAGTTTGAGGGGTTCATCTCGCAACGACATCTTTAAATATATGAACTTCTGAATTGCAGAGAGAGAGGTGTTTGATATAATGATAGCATCAAATAATTGTAAAAAAGAAGTCCATTCAGAGGCATCGCTCTTAAACGGTTTTATATTAATCTGTGGTAAGCTAATATTGCAATGTCCTTGAGGAATAGAAGTTCTGATATTAGAGGTTGACTTCTACTTCCTCACGATTTTCATCATCACAATTTTCATAATTTGGCAAAAGTTCAATAGAATCCTGAACTTCGTCGTAACCTTTAAGGCAGCCTCGAGTGATTCGAGGTATCTCTTTAAAACCTTTGGATTTGATTCTGATCTAGAGTTTTGATCAAACCAATTGATAGTCCTGGTTATTTTTGCTTTGAATGTTGAGCGTTTAGACTTAAGGTTATTATAAAATACGTTTTCCATTTCAAATAGAGCTCAATTAAAATGTTCTATATATAAAAAATGAAGAACTTAACAAAGTAGAAAGAAGAAAGAACCAAATCACAGAATGTGTGATCACAAAAAATTCACAATCTTGCAAATTCTACCAAAGTCGAATTCTTGGATGCGGCTCGAAGGACCAATTTGTGCGGGTACAAAATTAGAAGTACTAATAATCACCCGCTTAATGAAGGACAGCGGACTTCCTGAGTCGCTGGTTATACTAAAACAGTAGATCCAAAAATTATCTTTGGTAGAAAAGATGTTCGCAAGGTGAATAAAAACAAGTTTGTAGTTAAAATAGAATTATGTATTCACAGATAAGAATAGTTACACAATGTTCGGCACTTGAGATTACACTCACAGAAAGAGTTTTTAGGTGTCTATAAAAACCAAGGATTTGAACCTCTTTGCTCAATCTAGGCACTTGTGGTAATATAAATGATAAAGAGATCTGACCTTATTTGTTGTTTGGAGTTCACCACAGCTCTGCTTCAATCGTCGAGGGTAGATTTCTCTGAATAAGGTGCAGGCACTTTGGATAAAGCTTCACAAACTTCCACTGATGAGTTGTGCCTTGGCGATGTGTAATTGCGTCACAGGTTCACAATTCACAACCTTTTTCTTTTACGTAGAGAATTTCAACCGAGCAATTCACATACACATGAACTAGGGTAGCTAACTGACCCGAAAACAGATTATTTTTAGAGATCTTTAGAGGAACTTGTAGTTCTGAGTGCCGTTATAGACTCGTGAAAGTAAATTGATAAAAGGAGAACTTACTTGAGTACTGTGCACGAGAGCGTCTTGAGAGAGAATTCACTTCTAGAAGTGACCACCTTCAGAAGTGTAGACAGAATGAATTTGAATACTTTAAAGTGGTCGGACGTGTACAAAAGTTCAGGTAGCTAAGTTTAGGGATTTCCAAAATTCCGTCCGACAGAAGGCGTTCTTGGAAGTAACGGCCGCTACCCCAAATTCCAAGAACTGTCCTTTGTTGCGAGAATATTGCAACATCTATGATACCTCTTCTGTGTGCGCATGAGTGGCAAAGTCCTCTGAGCCGATGCACTCGAGCAGCGAGATTTGATCGTTATAAAGTCATTGGACTAATAAAGATATATAAACTAGAGAGGTGTTTTTAATGATGTTAGAACAGATGCAACAGTTTACATATTTGGCATATATGCCACCACATCAAAAGCAAAAGAGTCTACCTCAGATATTAATATTGGAATTGACTAGGTTGATTTTTCATGGAATTTTGAGGAAAGCAATTGGTCAAAAACTACATTCAATTAATGCCAACGTTTCGTAGATATATTTCTACTTCTTCAAGGCTACAAAAGAGATCGAATATGGTATAAGTACATCTGATATAAAATTGAATAATGGATTAAGACATGGTTCCAAAATAAACATATATAACAAACGGTAACAAAATCGTACAATTGAAACTATATATTAAAATTACATTCATTCGAATTCATTTGTTATTTTTTTTTTCCTTTTTCTATTTGGATTTGACAGAAACATATATTCAAAATCGAAAAAACCTTACCAAAGTCGAACTTATGTTTTTACACAAAGGATCTTAATATCAGTTTGTTGAGCAAATTGAAAAGGAACCCAGGGGGAAAATTTGGAAAACTCCGTCTAGAATGTTTTTTAGACAAATTGCAAAACATCACAATAACTTGCTACGGTCAATGAGTGTTCCGAAACTGAAATATTTATTTCTATCTTAACCTGTTCAACAACAGGTGGAGTCTAAAATATGTTGTTAAAAAAGTTGAATTCCTCAATTCGCTGTTATGAATATTTGTTTTTGAAAAGATCTAATATGTTATTATATATCAAGCTCAAATTTTGTGTGTCAGTTCGGCAATTGACGGTATCATTTAATTTTATGTATATCATCTCACTGATGGTTCTTTTTGTATAATTTCTTTCTATGTCCAAAATAGAAACCGCTTGAAAATCAAATTTATGTTTATTATCAAAATGATGGGTTGCAAGGGCTGTTATTCTATTTTTTAGATATTGTTTAGTTTGGCCAATGTAACTCTTCGAACAATCACTGCAAGGGATCTTATAAACCAATTCGCTCTGATCCAACATAGGGTCGACGTCCTTCAATTTAGAAAATAATGTGCTACAAGTTGAAATGTTGTATGAAACTACTTTTTTATGTTATGAGAAAACGATTTTATGAGTATATTTATTTTGTTAGTGAGTCCAGGGATGTATGGAAATTTTACATAATGTATATCTTGAGTGTTATTCTCATTTTCCGCGCTTGTCACTATCGGTCTAATTTTGATATTGTTGTTCCCAATTATTTTATTAATAAATGATTTCAGGTAGGCATTTAGTTTTAAAAGGTCTCTGATTATTACCAAATTATCTTTGTGAAAAGAGCTGTCTCTAAGATTTTTGATCTGTACATAAGATTTTTAATTGCTGCTACTTTATATGAAAAATTGCAGTGTGAATTGTAATTTGAAATTCGTCCAGAACTAGTAGATTTTCTATACCAGTTTGTGATCAGAGAGCCATCATTTTTTTTGTGAACTATGACATCTAAAAATGGTAAAGAATTGTCCCTTTCCATCTCCAAAGTAAATTGGAGGTGATGATGGAATTGGTTGAAAACAGTTAAAAGTTCTTCACATTTGTTGGTCGGAATTATCAAAAACATGTCATCCACGTACAATTTAAGAAATAAGATATTAAAAGGCAATTTTTTTTTACACTCATGAATGATTTCTGTCATAACTAAATTTGCTAATGAAGGGCTGGCTGGGTTGCCCATTGCCATTTCAGATGTTTGTTTGAAATATTCATTATTGAACTTAAAATAACTGGATGAAAAAATGAATTCAATCATTCTTATGAAAAGTGTTTTTGAAATGTTTGTGAAGGCCGAAATATATTTCCACCATTTTTTTACTGTTCCCACTACTACACTCTGTATAATGTTGGTGTATAATGAGACCACATCTAGGGAAATTAGAGAATAACCCTTCGGGACCAAGACTGATTCGATGGAGGATACGAATTCAAATGAATTTTTCACATTATATAGAGAGGTTGACGTGACTTGACTCATTATTTTATGTACGTAACATGATATGTTATATGAAGGCGAGTTTGTGCAGCTTACTATCGGTCTTAAATTTAAAGAGGGCTTATGGACTTTTCTGAGACCATATAGTTTAGGTGGGGTTGAGTTGTATTTTTTCATTTTCAACGATTCTCTTTCGTCAATAATATAATTATCCTTTAATTCGTTGATTAGTTCATTCCCTCCCCTTTGGATGTTATTAGTAATATCTTTCTTAATTTTTTTATATGTGGTTTCATCAGATAACATGTTGGTCATATACTGTGAGTACTCGTTCTTAAACATAATTACTGTAGAATTGCCCTTATCTGCTCTCATAATAATAATTTCAGGATGATTTTTGATGAACGTTTTTGTACTAATAAATGATTTTAGCAGTGGATGTTTGTTTTTTCGATGTTGGGATTTATACCAAAAATTTGTTATAATGTTTGTGCCTCTACTACGTAATAAATTTTTTCTATCTTCGCTTGAATGAACATTTTGAATGGCGACTTCAAAATCTTTAATAATAGTCGGAATTGGAATATAATTAGATAGTGGAACGCTGAATTTGGGACCCAGTGATAATATTGATTCTACGTTTTTCGGCACAGTCACATCAGTGTAATTATATAAAAAATTTGGTTGTAATTCAGGAACAAGTACAGCACTTGAAAAATTTGAAGTTAACGATTGTAATTTTCGAATGTTCGTATTTCTAATTCTATTAAACCTTATTTCGAAGTTGTTACCACATGTTCTAGAAAAATTCTGATATACATTGTAAGGTATCGATGAATATAAATAGCGTTTAATTTCTTCCAACTTATCGTTGGAAACGAGGAGAGACGTTGGAGACCGATAGTAAGCTGCATAAACTCGCCTTCATATAACATATCATGTTACGTACATAAAATAATGAGTCAAGTCACGTCAACCTCTCTATATAATGTGAAAAATTCATTTGAATTCGTATCCTCCATCGAATCAGTCTTGGTCCCGAAGGGTTATTCTCTAATTTCCCTAGATGTGGTCTCATTATACACCAACATTATACAGAGTGTAGTAGTGGAAACAGTAAAAAAATGGTGGAAATATATTTCGGCCTTCACAAACATTTCAAAAACACTTTTCATAAGAATGATTGAATTCATTTTTTCATCCAGTTATTTTAAGTTCAATAATGAATATTACAAACAAACATCTGGAATGGCAATGGGCAACCCAGCCAGCCCTTCATTAGCAAATTTAGTTATGACAGAACTCATTCATGAGTGTAAAAAAAATTGCCTTTTAATATCTTGTTTCTTAAATTGTACGTGAATGACATGTTTTTGATAATTCCGACCAACAAATGTGAAGAACTTTTAACTGTTTTCAACCAATTCCATCATCACCTCCAATTTACTTTGGAGATGGAAAGGGACAATTCTTTACCATTTTTAGATGTCATAGTTCACAAAAAAATGATGGCTCTCTGATCACAAACTGGTATAGAAAATCTACTAGTTCTGGACGAATTTTAAATTACAATTCACACTGCAATTTTTCATATAAAGTAGCAGCAATTAAAAATCTTATGTACAGATCAAAAAATCTTAGCGACAGCTCTTTTCACAAAGATAATTTGGTAATAATCAGAGACCTTTTAAAACTAAATGCCTACCCGAAATCATTTATTAATAAAATATTTGGGAACAACAATATCAAAATTAGACCGATAGTGACAAGCGCGGAAAATGAGAATAACACTCAAGATATACATTATGTAAAATTTCCATACATCCCTGGACTCACTAACAAAATAAATATGCTCATAAAATCGTTTTCTCATAACATAAAAGTAGTTTCATACAACATTTCAACTTGTAGCACATTATTTTCTAAATTGAAGGACGTCGACCCTATGTTGGATCAGAGCGAATTGGTTTATAAGATCCCTTGCAGTGATTGTTCGAAGAGTTACATTGGCCAAACTAAACAATATCTAAAAATAGAATAAGTCAGCACAAATATGATTGTCAAGAAAAATATAGATCTAAAGATACTAAAACAGCCCTTGCAACCCATCATTTTGATAATAAACATAAATTTGATTTTCAAGCGGTTTCTATTTTGGACATAGAAAGAAATTATACAAAAGAAGAACCATCAGTGAGATGATATACATAAAATTAAATGATACCGTCAATTGCCGAACTGACACACAAAATTTGAGCTTGATATATAATAACATATTAGATCTTTTCAAAAACAAATATTCATAACAGCGAATTGAGGAATTCAACTTTTTTAACAACATATTTTAGACTCCACCTGTTGTTGAACAGGTTAAGATAGAAATAAATATTTCAGTTTCGGAACACTCATTGACCGTAGCAAGTTATTGTGATGTTTTGCAATTTGTCTAAAAAACATTCTAGACGGAGTTTTCCAAATTTTCCCCGTAGGTTCCTTTTCAATTTGCTCAACAAACTGATATTAAGATCCTTTGTGTGTAAAACATAAGTTCGACTTTGGTAAGGTTTTTTCGATTTTGAATATATGTTTCTGTCAAATCCAAATAGAAAAAGGAAAAAAAAAATAACAAATGAATTCGAATGAATGTAATTTTAATATATAGTTTCAATTGTACGATTTTGTTACCGTTTGTTGTATATGTTTATTTTGGAACCATGTCTTAATCCATTATTCAATTTTATATCAGATGTACTTATACCATATTCGATCTGTTTTGTAGCCCTGAAGAAGTAGAAATATATCTACGAAACGTTGGCATTAGTTGAATGTAGTTTTTGACCAATTGCTTTCCTCAAAATTCCATGAAAAATCAACCTAATATGTATCTACAAGGAAATGATCGATCAGAACATTGGAATTGACTTGAAGATTATCTATTTCTCTTTTCAGAAAGATCTCAAGTTGTCAGATCCTAGAACCGAAAGTAGTATACATGAAATTGGAAACTCCAATATTTTTCTAGGAGTCTGCCAAATTATGTTTTCAACCATATCTGAAGAAAGGGAATTAAAGAGGGACTAATTCTCTTTTATACATTTCCGCTTTCATCTACAATGCTATTTTAGATACAAGGAAAAATATCACCTCTTTCGCATTTTTTTTTTGTGATATTTGCTATGACTTTTATTAATTTATTTATTTATGTTTGTTTGTATTACCTGCATTACAAATATTGCAGTGTAACAATACAAAAGTTTTTTTGACTTGTTATCTGCAGAGATGTAGAAACATCTGTACGCAGCACAAACTTTACTTGAATCTGAACTATATTATAATTACCTAGATTACCTAGACAATTGAAGCAGAGTTTTTCAGAATTTACGAACCGTTTCTTTTCAATAAGAGATTTGCCTTTAAACTTCTAGCAAGAATGAATTTTGTGAGATAGGTCATTGCAGAAAGAGCATTGCTGTGAATTTGATGAACCATGACTGTTAGTGATATGAAGAGAGTTTTTAGTATGAGAACTCCAATTTTTATTGATCACTGGTACCTCAGAATTACTCAGATTTTCAAAAATTAAACTTCTAGTTCTAAGAATTAAGAAAACTGATTCAAAGAAGGTAGTTGTTCACTATTCCTTTCAGTTTCAAACGCTCTTCTAGTATTGAAGTCAGTCTTTTCGCTAAGACCACAAATGAGAAAGAATTCTAGCAGTTGTGCCTCAGAATAACCCAGATTATGCAATGAATCCCAATTTCTTTTACAGTTGGTTACAAATTCTCTTAAATTTACAGCATTACATTCGGTCATTGTAGTGGTCTCTAACAAGGAAATGAAATGAGTGTTGATCACTGTCAACTTGTTCTCATACCTTTTTGGCGCTCTTGTTCACCCGAACAGAGTGCCTATCATTTTGCCCAAATGTCTGTAATTTTAGAATATCGAGCCGAAAATGGTCTCAATCGATTGGGTTCGACTCTCTGATGAAGAATTCGTGGCGAAAGTTGAGTCTGTCCGACCGGCCGACCGTATCCTCTCTAGCATCCAAAAGGAATCAGCTAGAGTTTTCATATTTTCAGAATAGGATAATTGTCTAAATATCTCGGTCTAGTTCGTTATTGGGCCAAATCCGTCGGATGGTTCAGTAGTTATGAGCATCTGAAATATTGTTTCCTCAATAACTACTAGAATATCCATCCGATACAATTTATACTTGAAATATTGTTGAGGGAGGCGGCAACAAAATAGCCTGCAAAATTTCGCAGAAATCGTCACGCTGGAAAATTTTTAAAAAATTCCCAAAAAAAATTATTTAATCCTCACTATCTCATAAGATTTTTTCGGATTTCAATAAAAATCCGTGAATATATTGAAATGATTGATATCTTACTTATCCTCAAATTTCATTGTCGTAGCTCTTTTCCATCTAAAGATATGATCATCATTTTTCTAATTTACTCAAGAGAAAAGAGAAATGACATACGTCCCGATGATTTTCTTTGAACAATGGCCATCACAGATCGATATTCGATCGACAAATGCCGGGCTCATAATCAGTGTCAGTTGGCGTAATATTAATCAAAATTTTTCATAACGGAAAATCATAGAGATAGAATTCAATCTCGGTGGCTGAAATAATATACGTTGTCAAAATTCAGAAAAACACTGACATAAGTTTTTAGGAAAAGGGAATTAGAGTATATAGTAGTTATTTTTAATTTGAGATATAGGTTTGTTCATTCATTAGGCGTTCATATTTGCATCACATTGTCCCATAGTACGGCAGAAGACTATGGTTCACTTGATCAGAGTGTTTATAGATTTGTTATGGTTTGAATATTTACTCGCAAGTAGCTCAAAAAGAGCGCCAAAGCAATCTGACCTCACGTCAGTGCTTTCTAATTTTTTTTAAAATACTTAAAGCAATCTCAAAATTCTTATCAATTACAGATAAACCTTCTATGAGTTTGAGTGGTTCATCTCCCAACGACATCTTTAAATTAAAATCATAGCATCAAATAATCGTAGCACGGAAGTCCATTCAGAGGCATCGCCCTTGAACGGTTTAACATTTATCTGTGGTAAACTAATATTACACTGTACTTGACGAATAGAGGATCTTATAATACAGTTTGACATTTATTCAATTTGTAGTTCAATTTTTCCAGCAATGGTATGGAATTTCACTTCTACTTTTTCACGAATGAAGGTTTTCGTAATTCAGTAAAAGTTCAATAGAATCCTGAACTTCGCCATAACTTTTGAAAGCAGCCTCTAATGATTCGAGACATCTCTTTAAAACCTTTGGAATTGATTCCGATTTAGAGATTTGATCAAACCAATTGATAGTCCTAGTCATTTTTGCTTTGACTATTGAGCGTTTAGACTTAAGGTTATTATAAGATACATTTTACATTTTAGATAGAGTTTAAGTAAAATGTTCAATATATAAAAAAAAAATGAAAAACTCAACAAAGTAGAAAGACAAATGAACAAAATTAGAGAATGTGTAAACACATAAAATTCACAATCTTGCAAACTCTGCCAAAGTCAATTTTTTGGATCCGGCTTTCGAAGGACCAATTTTTGAGGGTACAAAATTAGCAGTAAATAATTCTCACCCACTTAATGAAGAGAAGCGCACTTCCTGAGTCGCTGGTTATACTCTAAGGTTAAGATCCAAAAATTAGCTTTGGTAGAAAAAATGTCTGCAATGTGAATAAAACAAGTTTCTAATTGTAACAAAATTATATATTCACAGAGAAGTAGAGTTAACAGTGTTCGTCACTTGAGAGTTTATATGAGGAATTTTAAAATGTTTAGAATAACCAAGGATTTGAACTTCTTTGCTCAATCTTGGGCACTTCTGGTAATACTAGATAATGAAGATATCTATCTGACCTTATTTTTCTAATTTTAAGTTCACCACAGCTCTGCTTCAATCGTCGAGCGTAGATTTCTCAGAATAAGGTGCAGGTACTTCGAACGAGATTTTTACTAACAAAATATGGCTTGGTGATATGCAATTGCTTCACAGATTCACAAATCACAACATTCTTGTTTCACTTGGGAGAATTCTAGCTGCATAACTCAGATTCACAATAAACTAAGGTAACTAACTGACCCAACTGGAGAAAATGCATAAGAGAGAGATTATGTTAATCCACGAGAAACCTTCAGAGTTTAGAGTGCTGTATTCACTGGTGAAAAGTAAACTGACTGGTAAAGTAAAACTGACCAGACTGATGGTCAAACTAGAACTGAATTGAGAGAGGGTTCTATTTAGATTTTGGAATAATTGAGAAAGATTGAACGAGGTACCTGCTCAGCTCAGGTGACAACAAAAAAAGGATTCCCAAAATTCCGTCCGATAGATAGCATTCTTGCAAGTAACTGTCGCGGCCCTAAATTTCAAGAAATGTCCCTTGTCGTAAGTTTATCGCAACACCATCTACATCACATTTTCAGAAAAAGTACGACGAAAAAAAAAACTATGTAGAACATGTGAAGATTTAGGTAAAAGCGGGAGATACCAGCCCAATGAAAAATGTTGGTTTAAAAAGGAGGGAAAGCATGGAGGAAAAAGCAACAAGAAACGAATAAACACACCACTAATTAAACTAAACATATTATTAAGAATTGAATTGAAAATTGAAGGGGTCTATGACTCAGGATCACAAGTTTCATTGATTAACAAAAGATTAGTTAGTATTATAAATAAACACAATACAGATATAAACAAAATACAATTGAAAACGATTAGTGGTGTGTGAACTACTATGGGATTAACAATAATTAAATTAAGAATTTTCAATATTGAAAAAGAAGTAGATGTTTTCATTGTAGAAAAATTTCATGATTTTTCAATAAGTCATGATATTGCAAAATAATTCAGAATAAGGCAGGATGAAACTTTTGCTCTAAGTCAAAGTGGAGATACAGGAGAAATAAATTTTAATGAGCATACTGAGGACATAGATTTTAAAATAGATATAGAGCATTTAGATGATCAAAAAAATCCAGAATAAAACATCTGATAGAATAATATAAAAAATTTTTGCTAAAGATAAAGCACTGTAAAAGATTATGAAGCAAGTTTTAGTTAACAAATTTTGTAGTAAGAGACCATACAGGTGAACAATTGAAGACAAGAAAGAAATAGAACAGCAAGTGGCAAAATTATCAGAAAAAAATTTAATTGAAGAATCATATAGCCCATTTGCTGCACCAGTGACTCTAGTATTAAAATAAGGAGAAGGAAAGACTAGACTATGCATCGATTTTAGAGATTTAAATATCCCCAGGCGTAACCTTTCCCACTAATTGATGACCTGATGATTGAAGCTAGAAATTGTAAATATTTTACATCACTGGATATCAATTCAGCAATTTGGTGGATACCACTAAGCATCTTCTTCTTCTTACGGTGCCCTATCCTTAAGGACGTTAGCGATTACATTTGCCCATCTCATTTTATTTGTTGCAGCTTTGAACAATTCTATAGAGCTCATATTAGTCCGTTGTCGTAAGTTCTTAAGCCAGGAGTTGCTCCTTCTTCCTGGTCCCCTTTTGCCATTGAGTTTTCCTTCGATGATAAGTTGAAGCAGTTCGTATTTTTGGTTTCTCATAGTGTGACCGAAATATTGCTTCTTTCTTTCTTTTATCAGCTGCATAAGTTCTCGATCCTTTCTCATCCTCTGCATAACTATTACGTTTGTCGTAAGACTCATGTAAGATATTCTGAGCATTCTACGGTAGCACCAGAGTTCGAACGATTCTATTCGTCATTGTGTTGTCTCCGTCATCGTCCACTCTTAAACACCATATAGCACGATGGAGAAAACGTAGCATTTCAGTATTCGAGCTCTTAATGAGATATCTAGTTGGCAGTTGCATAATATTTTTTGCATTTTATAAAATATAGCTCGTGATTTTTCTACGCGTGTTTTTATCTCCAATGAGTGATCCCAAGTTTCTTCAAGGCTACTTCCTAGGTATGTTATTTTTGTTACTTGTCCTAATTCTGTTAGGTTGACCCTAATTTCGAACATTTTGTTCTGATGTTTGCTGGTAGCCATCGTTTTTGTTTTCTTTGTATTCAGTTTCATCCCGAATTCTTCGCATATTATCCTCACTCGGTTCATTAGGCGTTGTAGTGCTCCACCGCTATCACTAGAATAACCGTGTCATCTGCGTACCGCAAGTTGTTAATGCATTGTACATTTATAATTATGCTATCGGAGATATCCTGCAGTGCCCTCCTAAATATTTCTTCCGAAAAAACGTTAAACAACAACGGGGAAAGAACACATCCCTGCCTTACTCATTTCTCGATCTTAATGTCTTCAGATGTCTCGCCACTGATTCTATAACCTTTTGGTCTCGGTAAAGGTTTGATATGATTCTCAAGAATCAAGATTCCTGAGAATTTCCATTAGTTTATCGTGTTTCACCAAGTCGAAAGCCCTCTGAAAGTCTATAAAACACAGGTATACATCAGAGTCTACATCCCTACATCTTTCAACAAGCACACGTATTGAGAAAAGTGTCTCTCTTGTTCCAAAGCCATTCTTGAAGCCAAATTGCGTTTGTCCCGTGTGTTCGTTCAATTTGTTATAAATTCAATTGTATATTATTCGGAGGAACAATTTCAATCTATGATTCATGAGACTAATGATCCTATATGCTCCACATTTCCTGGAGTTTTTCTTCTTTGGTAGTGGTATAAACACCAATGTCAGCCAGACTTTTGGTATTATTCCAGTTTCGTAGATTTTATTAAATAAGTTCTCCATAACATCGATGTGCTCGTCTAATAATATGCTTATAATCTCAATTGGAATATTATCTTCTCCGATAGTTATTTTGTTTTTTAGTTGTTTTGTTGACTTAATAAATTCCTCCTTTGTGATGTAAGGTCCAGTCGCTACTTTCCGTATATTTATACTCTGTCTCTCCTGATCTTGAAACATTTCTCCTATGTATTCTTTCCACCAGCTTATTTGATTCTTTATGTACAGTAGGGGTTTCCTATATTTATCTTCGACGAAAGATGAAGAGGATTGCTTCCATGTTCCTTTATTTATTTGTGCAAGTTGAAAGTATCATGTCTTTGTTCTGATTCCTCAATTTCTTCACATCTTTTGTTTAGCCAGGTCACTTTAGCTTCTTGGATTTTCATTCTGATATTCTTGTTTATTTGCCCATATTTTGCTTCGTTTTTATTTCTGAATTTTCTTGCCTCCTCCATCATGTCCAAGATTTCCTCTGTCATCCAAGCTTGATTCTTTCTCCTGGTCTCTTGCTTAAGGTACTTCTATGTAACGTTTTTTAGTGTTGTTTCAGTCTTTTACCAGTCTTCTTCTGAAGTTTGCGTTGGCTCCAATGGTCTCTCGTTTATACCCCTATATAATTCTTCCTTTACTTTATTGTACGTAGATTCCTCCTTCAGTTTATCGGTGTTAACAAAAGTTGCCCTCTTAATTCTTTTTGTTCTTTTAAATTCTACCTTTATCCTTGCCAGAAGAAAATTGTGGTCGGTGGGAATGTCAGCTCCGGGATATGTCTTGCATGATTTTACATCATTTTTGTACCTTGTGTTTACAACTATCTAATCAATTTGGTGTCTTGTGCTGGCGATTTCCAGGTATATAGTCTTCGTAGTGGTAACTTGAAAACGCTGTTCATTATATTCTCATACCGAGGCCAAACTCACCCACCGTGTCATCCTCTCTTCCTCTTTCAATCTCGGCGTTGAAGTCTCCGAGAATTATGTTGGTTTCATGTTTCTTTGTTTGGAGTAAAGTTTTTAGTCTTCGTCAAAATTGTTCCACTTCCTCCTATATACTCTGACTTGTTGGGGCATATACCTGTATAATATTCATGTTGACTGGTCTGCTGTCTATCTTTATTAGCATTATTCTATCTGACACTGGAAGAAACCCAGTAACTGACTTCGCAGTTTCATTGGATGTAAGTATCGCAACGCCATTCCTGTTCTGTGTCGTTTTATCTCCGGAGTAGTACAGTGTAGAGTATAGTACAGTATAGTCTCCTATCTTACAAGTACCTGTATGTGGCCATCTCACCTCGCTGCAGCCAAGAACATCTATTTTGAGCCTCTCCATTTCCTTAATCAAATTCGCTGCCTTGCCTGCTTCGTACATGCTTCTCACATTCCAAGTTCCAATTCTTTTCGTTTTTAACCGGTGGATTCTTCGCACCCTCTCCTCATTTAAGAGGTGTCCGGGACTGAGGGCCATTGTTTTTGGTTCCATGCGCATATGTAATTATCCTGGGGATATCTCAAAGATTTTTGTTACACAGACAAGCTGGAGGTGGATTGCTTATTCCGGCGATCATTCGGTCGTCAGAGCCTCGTTAGTCATCTTGTAGGGTGCATCGGATAACGTTTGTTATCACACGAGCAGGTGAGGTTGACATTTGGGCTAGCATTGCTGAATCTATATTCCTTACCTTCGCCCCTTACACCCCTAAGGATAGGAGATAGAAATAAAACAGGATTCAAAACTCAAGAAGGACATTATCAATGGACTTCTTTACCATTCGGTTCAAAAACAGAACCAGCAATCTTCCAAAGAATTTTCTCAAGTATTTCAGGAAGACATAATCTGAAGAATTTCACGGAATATTATACAGGGTGGTCATTTGAAAACGAAACAGACGAGATTACAGACGAAATAAGTTTTTTCGATAGAAATGCTCGAACAGGTCGATTTCTGCTTCGAAGGGGACAACTTAAGATGTAGCTTACGGACGCATAGCCTTCAACCCTTACTGCTACAACCTCCACCCCCAATTTTTGAATAGAGAAGATGGGGTGAGTGATACCTCAATTTGAAGGTATTTTTATACTGATTTCAGCACCGTAATTGTTTTTTCATTTGATGCATTAGTTCTCGAAATATTCATGCGTTAGTTAATTTTATCACTTAAATTAATTTTTTGCGAATAATTGACATTTCGTGCTTCCGAAACACCAAAATTTCCGTACTTGTATTTGAAATTGCAAAACATATACCACTCGGCAATGAAGTCATACCGTACGTATTAATGCTACTAGGGTCAGATGTTCGACTAGCTGTTTTATTCACTGAAATCATTCTCCAACTGTGCGGTATCAGAACGATTAAAATTATTGATCTAAGAAATAAGACTTCAAAGTAAAGAAAATAATTTATCAAAAACTCACATCAATCAATTAAATATTCAAATTGTTTACCATTAGCTTCCTTACAATGAAATAAGTTTTGTTCGAAACGATGGAGCATTTTGCAGCATTTCTGGAGTGATTTGACGACATTCGTTCACTATACGTCTTCTTACATCTTCTATGGAATCGGGCTGTGTAGAGTAAATTTAACTCTTCAAGTGGCCCCAAAGAAAGAAATCTAGTGATGACAGATCTGGCGATCTGGCTGGCCATTCAGTGGGACCCCTTCTTCCAATCCACCGATTTGGAAATCTTTGATCCAGATATTCTCGAACTGGTAAGGCGTAGTGTGGAGGAGCTCCATCCTGCTGAAACACAATCTGATCTTCCACATAATTTCCAGCATTGTTTTCAATAATTTCCGTCAAAATTGGATCAATGTGGTTTTCCAATAAGTCCAAATACATATCTCCAGTAAGATTATCAGGTAAAAAGAACGGGCCGACAATGTTGTCACCAAATATTCCAGCCCAAACATTGAGTTTTTCTGGTTGTTGAGTATAAACTTCGTTGAACAATCTCGGATTAGCATCGGCCCAAAAACGACGATTGTGTCGATTTACTGTGCCGTTTCGAAAAAACGAACACTCATCGGAGAAACAAACATTGTACAGATAATTGGGATTAGCAGTTACTCGTTCACTCATTGTATCACAAAATTCAACACGACATCTCTGTTTAGTGCGTGTGGAAGATGGATTTTGTGAAGATGAAATTTATGATGCTTCAAAATATTTGCAATTCGAGTTCGTGTAAAACCAGATTCATGTGCTAGCTGCCTCGTACTCGTCAATGGATTCAGAGCAATCTGTCCAAGAACAGCTACTTCAGCTGCTTCATTTCTTTCCATGTTTCGTTTTTTATTAGCCACGGACCCGGTTTCTTGAAACTTTGACACTAATTCCAAAACATACTTCCTATTAACATGTTTATGTAAATGTCGTTGATTGAAGAATTCTGCGGTTCTATTCGCTTATTGATTGTTTGCAAAAAAAAGTGAAATTATTTCCACCCGCTCTGCGATTGAATAAATCATGTCGAACAATGAATTAGAACACATACAAGTCTCGATTCAAAACTATTCACATGTCAAAGAACCAGTAAGCCATCTTAACTATCTGTTCGTAATAAATAAAAAATTATCGATTTTCATTTTTTTGAAAAAGATATGAATTCAATAATCAACAAAATGAAAACATATTGAAGCCAACTGAGAAAACACTTCATAATTAAGTCGGAAATCGTATCACGAATTGGGACTGGAATATTTCTGTGGCATCATAAATGATTTGATTTTCTTCGCATGTTATTGGAAATACTGCAAATTATATCGAAGATAATTTAGATTGAGTTTCAGCAAGATTGAGCTCCTTCGCAATACGCTTTGTTTGTTCGACATCTTGATCAAATATTTCTATGTCAGTGGATTGAAGAAAGGAAGCCACAGTCATGGTTGTTTTGAAGCTCAAAATGTCGATTTTTCACAAAAAACACTACAAGTGCCATGAAAACACCACTTCATTCTCGAATACTTAGTTAAAAATATTTCGAGAACTAATGCATAAAATAAAAAAAATAATTACTGTGCTGAAGTCAATATAAATACCTTTCAAATGAGATATCACTCACCTCATCTTCCTTATACAAAATTTAGGGATGAGGGTTGTAGTAGCAAGGGTTGAAGCACTATGCGTCCGTAACTTACATCTTAAGTGGTCGACCTG
This sequence comes from Micraspis discolor, assembly GCA_030674115.1. Lineage (NCBI taxonomy): Eukaryota > Metazoa > Arthropoda > Insecta > Coleoptera > Coccinellidae > Micraspis > Micraspis discolor. The sequence goes on from JARTUT010001341.1 coordinate 119,660, forward strand.
TCCGAGCTTTACTATCAAAAAATTTATTTCGTCTGTTTCGTTTTCAAATGGCCACCCTGTATAGATGATTTGTTAATACATCAGACATTTAAAACAAGTTTTAGAAGCCATTCTGAAAGAAGGATTGAGATTAAAATTTAAAAATTGCCCGTTTAGCTTCTAAATGAATTGAATATCTCAGATACATGATAGAAAATAATACAGTTAGACCAATTAAAAACAATTTAGTTTCAATACACAATTTTCCAACTCCGAAAACGCATCAGACAATTTTTAGGTAAAATTAACTTCTATCGTGAAAACATACCAAATATTTCAACAATACTTCCACTACATAGATTATTAAGAAGAAACGTTAAATTTGAATTGTCAGAAGATTGCGAAAAATCATTTGTAGAAATGAAAAAACTACTGTGTAATCAACCAGTGCTGGAGATATTTGATAAAGATCTACCAATTGAAATATACACAGATGATTCAATTGAAGGTATGGGTGCAATATTGAAACAGACACAAAGAAATGAAACTCAAAAAAGAAAAAAGCTATATATTTAAAATGTCTAGCAATAAAAGAAACAGTAAAATATTGGGAGCACTGGTTAATTGGAAGAAGGTTTGAGGTCTACTCAGATCATAAACCTCTTGAGATCCTAACCATAAAAGTAAGAACAGACGAATAGTTAGGTGTTCTAACATATTATCTATCCCAATTTGATTTCAGTATCACATACATAGCAGGAAAATTCATCACTGAAGCAGACCGACTTAGCAGAAACCCGGTATTAAAAGCCATAGATAACACTTAAGAAGCATTAAAGATAGTTAATACAATCAATATTCAAGAAATAAAATGTGATCAATTCAAAAATATCACACTAAAAAACTTGAGAGGAAAACAATAGATGAACATGGTATAGTTTATAAAAACACTTATAATAAAAAATTTAGAAAGCACTGACGTGAGGTCAGATTGCTGTGGCGCTTTTGTTGAGCTACTTGCGAGTAAATATTCAAACCTTAACAAATCTATAAGCTCTCTGATCGGGTGAACAATAGTCTTTTTCCGTACTATGGGACAATGTTATGCAAATATGAAAGCCTAATGAATAAACAGACCTTTATCTCAATTTGAAAATAACTACTCATAATTTTCACCAAATTTTGTTCTATGCTTCTCCTAAAAACTTACGTCATTGCTTTTCTGAGTTTTGACGCCATCAAATTCTTTCTCTATGATAAAAAATTTTTTGATTAATATTACGTCTGTGCTTTTCTGAATTTTGACAACGTCATCGACATCGAATTCTACCCAAATAATTCTATAGATATGATTTGATCCTTGAAATAAATCGTGAAGCATCTAGTAGGCTGTGCCGTGCCCTTTGAGAAGTTTTGTGCATGCGCGACGAAGGGGAAATTGCTTAGAGAAGGGAATCGAGGAGAATACAAGTGTTTCGTTCAAATACTATTTCTGTCGTTTAATTTGAATTATGTCACATTCGGTAACCATGGTAACAAAATCACAAACCCCTTCTAACAAGCGCAAGAGTTCGTAGCGCATGCGCATTACACCTTTAAGGGAACGGGGTCAATGTTACACGTTTGAGTACTTATTTTTCACGATGCACGCATTCTATATATTTATATTTCTATGATTCTACCTCTATGAATTCTATGAAAATTTTGATTGATATTACGCCAACTGACACTGATATCAAGGTCAGCAAGTTGTCAAACGAATATCGATCTGTGATGGCAAATCTTTCAATGACAAAGCTCGGACTTCATGACATTTCTATTTTTCTCTTGAGTAAATCAAAAAAATGATCATATCTTCAGAAAGGGGAAAGCTACGACAATGAAATTCGAGGATGAGTGAGATATCGGTAACCTCAATATATATATGGATTTTTATTTGAATCTAAATGAAGTCTTAGGAGATATTGTGTTGAAAATTTTTTTTTTTGGGAATTTTTTGAAAATTTTCTAGCGCGATTATTTCTGCGAAATTTTGCAAGCCGTTTCGTTTCAGCCTCCCTCAATAATATTCCAAGTATCAACTCGATCGGATGGATATTCTAGTAGTTATTGAGGAAACAAAATTTCAGATGCTCATAACTACTGAACCATCCGACGGATTTGGCCCAATAACGAACTTGACCGAGATATTTGGACAATTAACCTATTCTGAAAATATGAAAACTCTAGCTGATTTCTTTTGGCTGCTAGAGAGGATACGGCCGGCCGGACAGACTCAACTTTCGCCATGAATTCTTCATCAGGGAGTCGAACCCAATCGATTGAGACCATTTTCGGCTCGATATTCCAAAATTACAGATATTCGGGCAAAATGATAGGCACTCTGTTCGGGTGAACAAGAGTGCCAAAAAAGAAAATATTATCAGAGAAATTGAGTGTTGAATTAATAAAGAATATACATAGAGATTGCGGTGTCATATTGGAATAAATCAAATGATTGGTAAAATGTGTCTATACTATACTTCAGAAAGATTGAAAGAAAACATAAAAAAAAATACAAGGCATGTGATATTTGTAAAAGAAATAAATCTAGAGGTCAAGCAAAGTATTGATTAATGTCTCAATTAGAACCAGCATTGAGGCCATTCGAGATAGTGTCGATTGATATCATAGGTGGATTTGGTGGTCAAAGATCAACAGAAAGATATCTCCACCTTTTGGTGAATTATATTAAGTAGTAGTATGTTAAGTAGTTCGAAATAGATTAGAAATTTGCAAGATAGATACAATATTAACTGATAAATATCCAGGAATGAATTCCTAAGAATTCAAAAATTATTTAGAAGAACAAAACATCAGACTTATTTATACAACCTTAAATGCACCCGGAGAATGAATGAAGTGAGAATCACGTCCCTGGTTGTTCATGCTGAGTACATTTACAGGAGCTAGGACAGGCGATGAAGAAGAACAAGACTAAGCTGAACTAATGCCTACGTTTCGTCCGTGTATTTGAACTTTTTCAAGGCTACATACAAGAAAGATACAATCAGAATGACAGCGAACAACAATGATAAAATTACATACATTCAAAATGATAGAACAAATATCAATCAACAAATATGATAAATAGACAACAACAAGAAGATAACAAACTAAATTGGGCGAAACTGTTGTATACAAACATACCAAGTTCTTTCAGTCCGTCCGACCTAAAAGAAAGATAGAGAAGTCATGGCACCGCGAAGTAATGTTATTGTGGAAAACGTCTGTAAAAAGTGTACGAAGGAAGTGAAAATTAGTGTTAAGTGCTGCATTTGTTCGGCTACGTATCATCCTAGCTGTATTTTGAAAATTCATGGAGTTTACGTAAATAAGGGAGATGTTACCTGTTGTGATGACATAACCTCTAAAAAATACGACTGCGAAAGAAAGGATCAGGAAATCCAAAAACTGAAATCCCGCCTGTCGCAATTAAATGAAATACACTTCGAGAGCTCTATCAGGCAATACAACAGTATTGAGGAAGATGAGAGAGTATTTGAGGTTCCTAACGTTGAAATGTCCAGGGAGACTGAGAATATTGAACCGAGCGACGAAACTGAGGATAAACATGACCCACATGAAGTTAAACTTCTGAATGCTCTGCTATCTGAGAAATCAACCCTTATTGACGAATTGCAGGATAAGATTAAATTACTCAAAAAATACATTATTCTGCTCGAGAAAACAGAAGAAGAAACACTAGTGACACCTGTTATCAAGACGACAGACCTTACTGCTGATGAAACTGTAGGAGAAACGCCAGCTCTAGCGCCACCTGTTATTGAGACGTCATACGCCACTGATGCTCGCAGGTTACCTACAAACTCTAACCGCCAGCGCCAGCATAAACAGCCCACTGTAAACACAACCAAAACAACTAAGGTTAACGAAAACACTATGTATGTAAACAAGAACAAAAGTAACAAGATATTAATGACACCAATAAATAAAAGCATAGTCGGAACAAGACAAAATCTGACAACTGAAGGAGAGAAAACCTTTTCAAGTGCGAAGCGAAGGGTATGGATACATATAGGAAAAGTCGAAGTAAATACAAGTGAAGAAATGATAAAATCACACTTACACAAACTATTTCCGAACCGATCATTTATAATTGAACAACAAAAACTTAGTGAAGGAGCAAACAGCACGTCTTTCAAGGTAGGTGGCGACATGGACTTGATGAACGAATTGTATAATAGCGAAAATTGCCTAGCGGCGTAACAATTCGAAGATTCGGATTTTTCGACAAAACAGACAACAAAACCGTAAGTAAGAAAGATATACCCTACAATAGTGTAAATAATATAGCTAATGTAAATCTGCAATCACTGGCAAAAAAAATAGACCTTTTCACCTATTTTCTAGATGAGAAGGACATAAATATCGCCTGTATTACCGAGCACTGGCTTACACGGGATTTAATTGACAAAATAAAATTTGACAACTACAAAATTGTGAGTTCTTTTTGCCGTTCTTCTAGACACGGTGGGTCTGCAATAGTTGTACGAAAAGGAATACTATGCAAAGAAATCTTACATCTGAGAAATATGTCAGTCGAGGGCGAAACAGAGATAGCGGCGGTTAGATTCACGGCACTTAAACTTATTGCTGTCGCAGTGTACAGAATACCGTCTGGCAATTCCAAAATATTTTTCTCATTGTTAGCTGAGGTTCTGGACCAGTGCTTTGATAAATACGAGGGGGATCAATTTATCTTTGCTGGTGACTTTAATGTTGATATGCTTAAGCCTGGTGGTGAGAAAACACAACTAGTTGAACTGTTCCAAACCTACAACATGAAACACCTTTTCAACGAACCATCCAGAGTTACAAAATCGAGCAGCTCATGCATAGACAACATTTTCACCAATATCTCAAGCAATGATAGCATAGAGTTTACTTATGAACCCCATTTGTCGGACCATCGCGCTCAGATTATGTCAGTCACAAATGTGGGGATGAAACCTAAAAAAGAAATTGAGTGGAAGACTGTTAGGCAAGTTAAGAAAAAAAGCAATATCGATAAATTTTCTAAATTGCTTGAAATGAAGGACTGGGAAACGATTTACCATAAAAACGCTGATAAGCAGTTCAACAATTTCCATGAGGTACTTATGTTAACTTATAACGCGTCTTTTCCTGAAAAGCTGGTAAAGATTAGAAAACAAAAGAAAAAATATCATAACTCTAAAAAAATAAATACCCTGAAGAGTAAAGTGGATGCAGCTAATACAATTGCCTACGTATCGAGGGACGAATGCAAAATTAGAGTATACAAAATGCTAAAGGATACACTGAAAACTGAGATAACAAACGCAGTGAAGTTCAAAAATGCTAGGAAAATAAATAATAGCACAAACACACGCAAGACAATGTGGGACATAATAAAGGAGGTAACTGGGAGAAGGAATGATTCTGAGGCGCCTGATACTATACTGGACGGTGACACGCTGAACGGCTTCTTTTCATCGATAGGACAAAAAATTCAGGACACTGTTAAACCAAATCTTGCAGTCTCGGCAAGTTTACTAAAAAATCTGAAAATAAATTCCCAGAGATCGATGTTTATGTTTCCAGTCACTGAAAAAGAGATAGAAAATGTTTCAAAATCTTTAAAAGATAAAAATAGCATGGATATTTATGGCCTTTCTGTTTCACTGTTAAAGAATATAATACCTCAAATCAAAACACCTCTTACTAGGATCATAAATGATTGTTTCGAGCAGGGCTTGTTTCCGGATAAGCTGAAGGTTGCCACGGTCAAACCAATCTTTAAAAAAGGCGATCCAGAAAAATGCGAGAACTACAGACCTATATCGATACTGCCTGCTGTTTCGAAGATTTTCGAGGAAATTTTGAGGAGTCGGTTGGTGGACTTTTTGGAGGGAAATGGTTTTCTGCATTCCTCTCAACATGGCTTTAGAAAACGCAGATCGACCGTATCAGCAATGATAAGTGTATTGGAGGCTATTATAGAAGCGTACAATTCCGGCGAAGATGTACAGCTGTCTTGTTTAGACCTGAGCAAGGCGTTTGATAGTGTCCCACACGGAAGTCTCCTGGACAAACTGCATTTCTATGGTGTGAGAGGAAGAGTGCTCGAAATATTTGCATCATATCTGGCAAATAGACTTCAGAGAGTTGACTGGGGCGGTTCCCCCTCGAACTTCAGAGAGATCAGAGCAGGTGTACCGCAAGGATCCATACTGGGACCAGTCCTGTTCATCCTATACATGAATGACCTGTATGCAAATATAGAGTCAGAAAACTTGTGCGGTTTTGCGGACGATATTGCTCTTCTGAACAGATCAGATGACGTACCCAATATAAAAACAACAAAAGCCATAACAGATGCCCAAATATGGTTCCAAGCGAATGGTCTCCAGATAAATATTAACAAAACTCAAAACTTAACATTTAGTACAAAAAGGCAGTCAGATTCAACCTTGACTTATCTGGGGATCACTTTTCATTCATCACTTAGCTGGAACACATATATTGATGAATTAGGTAGCAGGCTCTCAACAGCAATCTTCATGATTAAGAGGATTAAGCAGATTTCGAGCATCGAGACTGCCAGGTTGGCATATTTTTCGGCGTTCCACTCTCGGATGACATATGGGATAATAATTTGGGGACATGATACTGCCTTGGAGAAGGTAACTCCTAAAACAGAAGAGAGTTGTCAGAGCGCTGTATGGGATGGGCCGGACTGAAAGCTGCAGACCCGTTTTCAAAAGGGAAAGGATAATGACTGTAACATCTTCCTTCATTATCACGTGTCTGAAATATGTCCATCAGAACAAAAAGAAATTCCCTTCCAACTCAGATTTTCACAGTTACAACACCAGACATAAACATCACTTTAGTCTCCCATATTCAAGAATAAACAGGGCACAGCAAGGTCCAAATTCGGTCTGTCTCAAACTCTATAATAAACTGCCCGAAGCCATCAAAGAGCTCAGTGAACACAAATTCAACTGGAAGGTCAGGGATCTACTGCTACAGGAAACAATATATAAAGTGGAAGAATTCTTGAACTTGCAACTCTAACCGTGCTCCATGAATTGTATTATGTATATATTACTGTTTTTATTATTGTATTTATTATCGTTATTACTACGTAGTGTTACAATTCATATTGTAACTAACTTTTACCGACAAACCGTGTAATCAATTGACGGTAAATATTTATGGTGTATGTTTTTATTGATGCATTCATAAATAAATATTATTATTATTATTATTAAAAGCTATTATTTCTACTGATAGTCGGAAAGATAGTCGATAATTTTTCCTCTGCTATTTTTTCAATGAAATAAGTGTTATATCACAACCTTCACCAACTATGGACGATGATTTCCCTTTGGATGGGTTCCATAGCAGACTTCAAACATCAGAAGATCTGAAAAATCATCACTTGGACCGCAAGACCCGATTCGAAGAATCCTCCTTGCAGATTGGCGACAAATTTTGTGTATATGATTTGAATATAGATGGTATTTCTAAGGACAAGAGTGATTATACTTCTAAACTAGCAAAACACTATGGTGCTGAGATTATTCTCCTTCAAGAGATACATACGGATACTAAAAAAAAAATCTTCGATTAAGAAATTCTTGATTCACAATATCGAGTTAATCCAAAAAGGCGAATTTGAGGGTGTTTTCCTTATCTCTTTCAAATTTTGTATTTTTGTTATTCAGTTCTTTTTTCTGCTTTTGTCTTTTTATTTCCAGATTCGATGTGGGCAATTTGAAGAAGTCTCTCTTTCCATCAATAGAAGATCACTCTTGAAGAAAGAAGTCCCTATAATATATTTCAGCTTATTTTTGTACTTTCACACTTAGGCGGGGAGCCAGGGTTTTTTTTTACTGGGGTTTTTTCCCTAGGCTTTAATGTGATACAGTCATTTTAATATTACAAAATTGAAATAACTCGAATTTTTGTACAACGTTGTCATTTTTCCGAAGAATTCTGATTTATTATCAAATCGTTTCGAAATTGCAATATAGTTTTTTTAATATCACTGTTTTGTGAACTTTTGAATTGGTGGTTACCCAATATCATATATTTGACGCTATTCTGTTTGATGTTTGAATGTAGCTCATGATCATTGATGTTATATGCAAAGATCATTCCTAGCAATATACTAATCATGGTTTTCTTGCAGAGAATCATCAAATTGAAAATAATTCCCAGATTATAAATCCAATGAACCATCCTGTGACCATAGATCTTGGCCTTCAAGCGAATCTCGACTATAATCTTTGGAAGCAGGGATTTCAAGAGAATATCCATACCAAATTCAACCATAATATCTACCAAGGTATTCATACAATAAACTATCAGAATCAAAATAATCAATTAAGTAATGACTTATTTGTCACATGATTCGAATCCACAAACAGTTAATACAATCGGACCATCTAATAATTTATTTCATTCTAGCAATACTCATAACTTCATAACACCCGTTAACGTAAATACTTTTGTTCAAGGAAAAACCTCAGACCCTAGAAGTGATCAAGATGATCCATTTACAGGCATAAGATTACCAGCTGAAGAAGAAATATATTGAGACGTCAACCTCAAGAACATATCGAACAATATGAACATGTAATATATGATACCCAAATGAATCATATTCTGAATGTTCTAGACGAGAGATCTAATTCTGTTGATAGACCAGAAATAGCCACCTCTTCAAAAACAAAGAATGCAGAAACTGAACATTGGAATGGAAAAAGTGATTTTTATTTTAGTGATGAAAGGAAACAAGAACCCAAAGAAAAATTAGGTGATTCTAATGATGCTGACTATAATTTGAGATCTCCTAATTTAGTTCAGGTACCATTTAACAACTTTTACCACTCCTATGGCTATGGCAGTACTAAGCGAATAAGACGGTCACCCAAAGATATCAACTTAAAAATTCTGTCAGACAATTACATGAACTTCAATATTTCTAGTTGGCAATTGAAAGAGATAAGCTCCAAGCTGAATGATACTTTACAAGAATATCAAGATGTGGTTGATGAGTATCGGAAAAAATAACAGATAAGAGAGAGCTGGTCTTTGCAGATATCCTAGATGGCTTCATAGGGCAATATCGACAGAAAGATAAGGATGTTTCAAACAAAATGAGAAATATAGAGAAGAGATCGGCTACAATTACCAAATTATTGAATAATCCTGATGCTCGATTGGATGTACCAAAAACATTGGATAATATCGGTAAGCCAATCATTTGTTACTTTTAATCCGTTGAAGCTTCGACTCCAAATAAAGAAAGCTAAATTAATAAAATTTTATTAACCGTTACACTGTTTAGTATTGATCATCATCACATCCAAAACAATGAATTCCACCAAGAAGAAAACTTATCGATGGGTTTTTGAAATTCTTATGTCACGAAGATTTTCTTTTTGATCTTTAGAAAATAAGATAGTTTTGCACCATGCTCTTCAGTGAATAACAAATCGTTTTTGGTCTGAGAAATTGTTTATAAAACAAAGTATTGTCATGAAACCAAATATTGCTTCGAAGCAAAGTATTGTCATCCAAGCTACTATTATTCATATCTACAGTTAATGGAAGTATGTTGATGAAATCTTTCATTTTATTGATGAAAAAATTGCATCGTACCAGACATTGTATTGAAAGCATAGTAAAATATTAATTAAGACAGTTTATGTGAGGTTCTACTTACCAAAGTAAAAATACATGTGCTGTACGTAGAGACTAAGAGCAAGTATTGAATATTGATTGATTCATACACAAGGTAAGCTAGTTAAGTCGTTTGACTAGGTCCTTTTCAATCTTCGCGAGTTGAATGGATCTTCTGTCAGTTGGTCGATCTGTTGGTTGTTATATCCTTGATATAAAATGATGATGATAAATTTTCCATGGATATTCTGTTTCAGTATGTCAGCAATTTATTTTGAGAGTTCAATTTAGACTTCCTGCCTATTCCTTATTTCATTCTTCTTAGCATTTATGTATTGTCCCCAGTTGAGGCGCTGGTATAAATGTATTCCGAGATACAAAGCCTTGGTGTCGACTGGTGTTTTTTTTTCTATGTTTGGGCTTTTCCTCAGATCTAAATATGGCTATATATCGTATGCAGAATATGCTATAGTTGGGTTTTCATTTTCAGGTATGTCTGATGTGTAGATGATATAAAAATGTGGTCCCAATATACTTCCCTGTGGGACTCTAGATTTGACATTGGTAAGAGTGGTTATTGCTTCTCCATATTTCACCGCAAAAAACGGTCTGCTATATACGACTTCAGAATCATTCAATATGATTTTGAGAGGAGTTGTTTCAGCATATACAGGGTGATTCCGGAAGAAACCGTCAGATTTTAGGTGAAGTATACAGTAGTCAATATTGTTTCGGAACAATGTTGAGTTTATGGTTAGGGGCCTTCATTGAGAGTCTACAGGGTGATTTGTCCGATTCGACCGATTTTTCTTTTATTCATAACTTTGGTATGGCTTGATCAAACTTGATGAAATTTTCAGTGTAGAACAATATGATTATCTTCTTTCAATAATTCCAACAATTTTTCAAAAATACAGAATGAAAATTATGATAAGTTCAGATTAAGTATGCAGGTTGAAAAAAACACCCTGTACATTCCGTTTTCAGAAATTTTCTACTTGCTTCAGATTTTACCATAAGTTTACATTACTGGAGCATTTTTCCTAGAAAAATTTTTCAAAGATGAACAATATTGTTTTTTCGCTCCAAGGCATTGAGAATATTCTGAACTAGATGGTAAAGCTGTATCGTCCAATAATACAAAGCTCTTCCTGAGTCCTAAAATAAATTTTCCAAATTCGAAATTCATTTTTGATCGCTCATATTCAGATGTATAAAATCATTTAATTCAAAAAATTTCTTTATACGTACGTGAACCAAAAAATCTACATACTACTACTACAAATACAGAATAAACATTCGAAACATATGAAAGGTAAAATTATGGATTAACATAAAATTGAGTCATTATTCAGGTGATTTTCGGCACACTTCCGGTTCTCTATGAAGCGAATATTCCTAAACATAGTAGTTTCGTTCAAAATGTACTCACTTATGGCTTATGGTATGTAAAATATTGAATCACGAATGTATGATAAATAGTTTTAATGAAATTGAAAATTCTCCATGAAAATTAAATCTCTATTTAAATCAAGTTCTTTAAGATCCATGATTACTATCACAGTGAACCACAGAATGAGAATATTTAATAAATAATCTGTCACAAGAAGTGTATTTCAACATGCCTCAATTATTTACTCATGCGGAATATGCGGATATGATTTTTGTTTATGGTTTTGTAACGGAAATGGAAATGAAGCCAAAATGGAATACCATAGACGATTTCCCAACCGACGTCACCCAAATAAATGTACTTTCGGACGAGTATTCCATTATTCTAAAGAACATGGGCAATATCCTAGTAAGGCAGAGCACATTGATAGGCCTACTCAGAATAAAATTTCGATTCAAATTTTTGAACGGGTGCAGGAGGAACCGTCTATTAGTACTCGTCAAATAAGTACCGAATTAGGAATTTCGCAGAGCAAAGTGAGCAAGACTTTGAAAAAAGAACAATTCCACCCATACCACTACCAAAAGGTGCAAGAACTGTTGCCACAAGATCTGCCCTAACGATTACAATTTTGTCACTGGGTTATTAGTCACCAACGAACTATTTTTCGTATTCTATTCAGCGACGAGGCTATGTTCACTAAGAATAAAATTTTTGATATCCACAATTCCCACGAATGGGCAAGAGACAACCCGCATTTGAAGAAGAGTCATAATACACAACACAGATTTTCTGCCAATATTTGGCTTGGAACAATAGACGGAAATTTAATTGGCCCTCACATTTTTGCGGCGATTGAATGGTGCAATTTACCTAGATTTTTTTGGAAAATACTTTACCAAATCTATTGGTAAATGTACATATCCGCTCTATTTACTTTCAGCATGACGGAGCACTACCTCACTTTGCATTGAATGTGAGAAATCACCTGGTTGTAAATTATCCGAACAGATGGATTGGTCGTGGAGGCCTTATTGCTTGGCCACAAAGATCGCCTGATTTGAACCCTTTAGACTATTTTGTGTGCGGATATCTGAAAACAAGAGTTTATAAGGTTGAAATTAGAAGTAGAGAACGCCTAGTTGAAAGGATTTTCGAGGAATGTAATATCTTGAAGCAAAATCAATCCCTCATTAGAAGGTCAATTGGAAATTCAATAAAAGGGTCTCGAATATGTATTCAAAAAAGGGGAAATCATTTCGAACATTCTATATAAATTTTGTGTTAATCCTTCGTTTTGCCGTTCATGATATGTTTCGAATGTTTATTCTGTATAAGTTGTAGATTTTTGGTTTAAGTAGGTAGGTATAAAGATATTTTCTGGATTAAATGATTTTATACATCAGAATATGAGTGATTAAATATGAATTTCGAATTTGGAAGAACTACTTTTAGGACTCAGGAAGAGCTTTGTATCATTGGACGACACCGGTTTACATTCTTGTTCAGAATATCCTCACTGCCTTGGAGCGAAATAACGATATTGTTCATCCTTGAAAAATTTTTCTAGGAAAACTGGATGTGTGCCAAAAAAAAATAAAAAACGCTCCAGTAATGTAAACTTATGATAGAATCTGAAGCATGTAGAAAATTTTGAAAACGGAATGTACAGGGTGTGTTTTTTCAACCTGCAATCTTAATCTGACTTTATCATAATCCCCATACTGTATATTTGAGAAAGTGTTGAAATTATTGAAAGAATATAATCATATTGTTCTACACTGAAAATTTCATTAAGATTGATCAAGCCATACCAAAGTTATGAATAAAAAAAGAAAAATCAGTCGAATCGGATAAATCACCCTATAGACTCTTATTAAAGGCCCCCAACCATAAACCAAACATTGTTTCGAAACTGCCTTGACTACTGTATACTTCACCTAAAATCTGACGGTCTCTTCCGGAATCACCCTGTATAGATGTCCGTTGTGCCAAACATTCTCGAATACTTGTGATGAGTCTGGAAATACTGTCGAGCAAAATTTTCCTTCTTCAAGTTTTGTTGACATGGTATTCAATATGCGTTAATGCGTTGTCGAATGGTTCTCTCGGAAACCTAGTTTGTAGTCTGGTAGTAGTTGGTGCACATTCATGTCATCTTTGAGAATAGGTGGATTTTCCAAATATCTCAGTCAAGTTAGGTTTCGGTCAAAATCTGTCGAATAGTTCAGCAGTTGAGCAACTAAAGTATGATTTATTCAATAATTCAACTTGAAAATAGCTTGATAAACGTCGAAAGGAGCCTGCCAAATTTTGTGAGAATCTTCTGGCTAGAAAATTAATTTTTTTTTTTTTGGGAATGCTTGATATTTCATAATATGGTTCTCAACAGAAAATTGTGGATTCATAGAGGTCACTGATATATTGTATAATAAAAATTTCATTCATGTTGAGAAATTCTACGAAAATATATGTTTTTTTGCACTCTTGTTCTGGTCCAGTAGATTAGGAGTACAGTGTACCATTATATGAAAATGCTTCATAATTCTGCAGTAGTCGTTGTCTTGATATCTGGTTTGGGGTATCATTGAGCATGTCTTAATCATGTTCGAGAAAACCTTTCAAGAGGATATATTACAACTTGATGTGAAATATTATAGAGGCGGAAAGAATGTGAAGAAAAACTATGGTTTTGGTTATTATTTATCCAAGATAATTGTTCTTTAATTCTTCCATATTGTCTGTTTCTGTTGTTTCCGTATCCACTGTTCTAGGGTCAGGAAAAAGACTTCATAGCAAGAGCACAAACTCCCGACCTCACTTTTCTTGAAGATTCTGAATCCTCTTACTATCTTTGGAAAAGCATTATGTTGCAGGAATATAATATGAAACAAATTCTCAACAAAAGACCATTTATCACTAAAAATTTTCTAGGTTAACGAGTATCAAGAAATTTAGTAAATCTATTCGCTACAACCTCATCCACACTACCGTCATAAATTAAGCTGAGGCCTTTGGGCACACAAAAATTTGAGGCCCTATTGGAAAGTAAAAAACACGAACCACACTCACACTTCTGAAATAAGCATGATAATTTATAATACGTAATTAATCACAGTATGATTAAACAGGGTGTTCGGCACATGGAACGTCAAATTTTTTTGGGGTGTTGGTAGGGTCATTTGCTACCTTTTCAGACTTGGAACCTGGGTCCTTAGTATTATGGTTGCATGGGGTATGATTTTTTTATTAGGTTTTTCTAAATTACCCAAAATGTACCCTTGAAGACCCATAACTTCTTCTGCGTGTGCTTTACATGCATTTTTATTGTATTAAGTCTACATGAGTGTGTGTTTAAAAAACGTTTTTATTGTTACAGATAACACTCTTATTGAAATTTAAAAAAAGTTACAGCTACTACAAACTTAGTTTTATTTTGAAATGTTCTTTGGTTTATAACGTTTGCTAACCATATGCTATTTACGTAAGTCAATAAAAAAATAATATTGCAAATAATGTTTTAGTCAGAAGAGTGAAGAAAGTCGAACCTAAATAAAAGTACGGATTTCGACACAACACAGCGAGCAAAGAAATTTTACCTGCCCGTTTTAGACGCGTGTGAATTATCATTACTATTTCTGTCCTTAGATTGGATTGGGTTAGTCGCCGCTAAGTTGACCCTACCGTCATTCGAGATTCAACTGTCTCTGCTGTTGGAAGTATCTGTGCCGCGTTGTTCAGTTTTTTAAATTTGTATTTTTTTGTTTTTGTTACTTTTATCGACTTTTTGCTACTGTTGTTTTAATTTTGGTTGTTGATATGCCTAATTTCACCAACGCTGAGTATGCTGATATGGTGATGGCATATGGCAAGGCCAATGGTGTTGCTCGTGCAGCTTAAAGTTTATCAAGCCAAATTTCCTGATCGAGATTACCCCACCACGAAACATTCTCGACGACTTATCGACGATTAAGAGACTGGAAACTTAAATTTTCAACAGCCTCGGGTCTTCAAAGGCTTGAAGTATTTGATCGTCAACTGCTACGTGGTGTTGCCTCACATTGACCCGAGGCTCTTGAAATTTTAGTTTCCAGTCTCTTAATCGTCGATAAGTCGTCGAGAATGTTTCGTGGTGGGGTAATCTTTGATCAGAAATTTGGCTTGATAAATCTTTGAGCTGCACGAGCAACACCATCGGCCTTGCCATATGCCATCACCAGATCAGCATACCCAGCGTTGGTGAAATTAGCATATCAACAACCAAAATTAAAACAACAGTAACAAAGTCGATAAAGTAACAAAACCAAAAAGTACAAATTTAAAGCTGAACAACGCGGCAATTGACACTTCAACAGCGAAGACAGTTAAATCTCGAATGACGGTAAGTCAAGTCAGCGGCGACTAATCCAACCTAAGGACAGAAATAGTAATAATGAATTCACGCGTCTGAAACTGGGCAGATAAATTTCCTTGCTAGCTGTGTTGTGACGGAATCCATAGTTTTATTTAGGTGCGACTTTGTTCACTCTTCTGACTAAATCCTTATTTGCATTATTTTTTTATTGACTTACGTAAATAGCATATGGTGCAACGTTATAAACAAAGAACATTTGTAAATAAAACTAAGTTTCAATAATAGCTGTAACTTTTTAATTTCAATAGGAGTGAACATGTTTTCATACTTTTATATTTTTTTAAAAAGGCCCACTTGTTGATTTTGTGGTGTTATCTGTAACAATAAATGTTTTTTTTTAACACACACTTATGTAGACTTAATACAATAGGAAAATGCACGTTAAAGTAGCAAATGACCCTACCAACTATCACGTTTCAACTGAGATAATTACTAGAAAATTTATTTTAGTATTTAGGAAGGCCGCTAGCTCTACGTTCGGTGAGGTCAGGGTTAGATTTTAATTTATATATTTTCTTTATTTGAGCGTACGTGATTTATAAAAAAAAAAACTTCCTAAAACTAGATGGACACTCAGAAAAAGTGAAAGAAAATCACGAAAATTAGGTAAATTTTCTATAATCATCCAAATAACAAATGTTAACTCAAATTCGTAAGAGATCTTATAAATACGTAATTTTGAAAATAGAAGGAGTTTTCTATATAAAATATATCAAATTAAAGAGCCCTTTATAACGTTATATAAATGGTTTACAGCGTTCATAAAATGTAATGGGATGTTCAACAAAATTTACCACATACGTTATTACTTGTTTCAACTATATAGATATAACATAATTACACTTATCAGAACAAATTGTGTTCGAATTAACAATAATTTTAAAGGTATAGACTCGATTCAAACTAATTTAGGTGGATGGTAATAATTTTCCGATACAATTATTATGGAAGGGCAGTGAGCAGCATCAAAACTTCAGTCATTAAAAACAATAAATGTGTAGATCTGACCTGAATGTTTCGAAGGTAGATAATTTCAAACAGGACGACCATCAACTTGGATGTTGCCAAAATCACGAACTCAGTACAACGCAAAAAGGAAAGAAAGAATAAGGTTTTATTCCTGGTCATCAGGAACAACTCTCGGAACAGTAGTAAAAAGAAAGAAGAAAAAGAAGAAGGCCTTCTGCAAATAAGCAAAACGCAATGTGTGAGACATAAAGAAAGCTTTACATTGTATATAAAATTGGCACAAATAATAATTAATAACTGAAATGTTTCAACTTACATGATGAAATGCAGGCCTAATGTATGGTTTTCCACTAAGTATGGTTTAGATCCGACAGAATGTCGATAAAATTACAGGCAGGTACGGTAATAAAACACTGTAATTTCCTTTTTTCCAAAACTTAGATGATATCAACTTTGAAAACTTGATCCGTTAAAACGAAGATTCAAAGGTAAGGTACACATATATCTCTTTCAAAGTTGAAAAACCATTTCTGAATGACACACGAAAGGATAATATTCCGATGTCCCACACATATGTTAGCCCATCGCAGGCGCGAAAGAAAAAGTTAAATAACCGAACTAAAACCGCTTTAATATTTCGCTTCTCGAGTCAGATGAAAAATATCCAGTGGCGTCGCATTGAAACCGAACCGGTCCTCCTATTCACGAGTTAGAACCGTGACAATCCCCTTCCCATCAAAGGAGGTAAACTTGCAAAGTTTACTGACGATCGCCTAATTTTCGACACAACTCAAAAGCCAAAGACACGGTACAAGAACTCCACAGAATCATCCATAGTCAACTAAAAGAACCAATCTGAAAGAAAATAAAATAAAAAAAAAAACATCAAATATTGTCCGCTCCATAGAAACAAGGCTTCAAGTCCTGCACATGCCAGAAGGTCCCGGACAAAGAAGACAAAAACGCAAAATCGGCATCAACGTATTTGTGGGAACTTCGAGATGGTGGCTTATAACTGTCTGCTCTGAACTTTTTAGTCTCAAGTTTCAAGCAGGCTTCTTCAAGTTCTTGAACAGAAGTAACAACCAGTAATTGAGTGGAATAGAAGGGTGACAAATTGCGCGAGAGAATACCCAATTTTATATTTTCATCAACTTCACCGTAACGTCTAAACATAGAATTCATACAAGTAAGATAATCGATGATCGACTCTGAAGGGTCTTGAGTGCGACTCATGATGTCTCTAAACAAACGAGGACGATAATCAGGAGGTTCAAAATGTTTCAATAATAAAGTCGATAAAGTTTTCCAATCGTGAAATCTATTTCTATTTGAACGATACCACATCAGTGCTTTTCCGAAAAAATAAATCAACAGCAGATTCAAACAATCCAAGTTCCGACACATTCCTAGCCACTTTCATCTCCTCTACTCTTTTAAGAAACTATGTACGGATAGAGTTTTGGGATCTCCAGAAAATTGCAAATTCCATTTCTGTACATTGCTAGACCGACTAGCAGATTGAAGTAATTGATTTCGCGTGCTAGCTCTGATAGGACCAGCCCGAGGTGACACTGAAGAATCGGAAGAATCATAATCATCATCATTGCCAAAATATTTATCGGATCCGCTTTCCCTAGAGCAGACTTTTAAGACAATCAAAAGCTTTCAATAAATCATTTTTCAGTCGCAGGTACTCGATATTCTGAGCCTCATTAAGTTTATCCCGAAACAATGAGAAAATCTAGTATTCAAATGTGTTAACCTAGTGAATGTCGTTTCGACATTTTGATCAGAATCGAAAATAGCTTCCAAAACAACTGCCAATTTATCAGAAATAATTTCAAGTTCTTTGTCGGTATCTAATTTTACATCGGGATACTCCATAGACCGGTTACCGTCTTCTAACTTCAATAGTGGACGTAAACAACACCGCATATCCTGAACAGTTTGGTTCTCAAGCCTTTATGCCCTAATCAATAACTCGTACTTAAGTTCATCTTTTCTTAATCTATTCAAATTAAAATGCAACGACATGACGAACAAACTACCTTCAACGTTTAATAATCGAAATTGAAATTCAAAAGTGTAAACAATAACTAATCCGCGAAACTAGGCTAAAGAAAATAACAAAAGTTATTCAATAAATAATGTCACTAAACCGTGACGCCCTGTCTATGCAAGAACTCGCAAATCAGAAATTCCAAACACTCACTTCAGAAACAAAAGTCAACCTCGTTCAGGAACAGTACGCCACTGGACAATTCAGTAGAATTACAACGCACCAGAAAATAAATGAGATAAGCGTTACGCATGAAAAAAATTCGACGAACAGTTCAATTCAGCCTATTGCAGAGAAACAAAACATATAAAACCGGCACTCGTATTCTTATCTTAAAAAAACATAAAAAGTGAAGAGAGAAAAAAAATTATAACGTACAGTCAATGCAGCTCACAGCCCGATTACCAAATTCAAATCATACATATGATAGCCAATAAATCAATAAATAATCAAAATGAAATGAAATAAACGAAACCAATGAAAATTTGTATGATAATTTCTACGTTACTCGGGCCTCCACGTTTAGGCGACAATTTAATATCACGTTTCAACTGAGATAATCACTAGAAAATTTATTTAGTATTTAGGAAGGCCGCTAGCTCTACGTTCGGTGAGGGGTCAGAGTTAGATTTTAATTTATATATTTTCTTTATTTGAGGCGCCACGTGATTTATAAAAAAACTTCCTAAAACTAGATGGACACTCAGAAAAAGTGAAAAGAAAATCACGAAAATTGGGTAAATTTTTCTATAATCATCCAAATAACAAATGTTAACTCAAATTCGTATGAGATCTTATAAATACGTAATGTTGAAAATAGAAGGAGTTTTCCTATATAAAATATATCAAATTAAAGACCCTTTATAACGTTATAAATGGTTTACAGCGTTCATAAAATGTAATGGGATGTTCAACAAAATTTACCACATACGTTATTACCTGTTCAACTATATAGATATAACATAATGTACACTTATCGAACAAATTGTGTTCGAATTAACAATAATTTTAAGGTATAGACTCGATTCAAACTAATTTGGGTGGATGGTAATAATTTTCCGATACAATTATTATGGAAGGGCAGTGAGCAGCATCAAAACTTCAGTCATTAAAAACAATAAAGTGTAGATCTGACCTGAATGTTTCGAAGGTAGATAATTTCAAACAGGACGACCATCAACTTGGATGTTGCCAAAATCACGAACTCCAGTACAACGCAAAAGGAAAGAATAAGGTTTTATTCTGGTCATCAGGAACAACTCTCGGAACAGTAGTAAAAAGAAAGAAAGAAAAAGAAGAAGGCCTTCTGCAAATAAGCAAAACGCAATGTGTGAGACATATGAAAGCTTTACATTGTATATAAAATTGGCACAAATAATAATTAATAACTGAAATGTTTCAACTTACATGATGAAATGCAGGCCTAATGTATGGTTTTCCACTAAGTATGGTTTAGATCCGACAGAATGTCGATAAAATTACAGGCAGGTACGGTAACAAAACACTGTAATTTTCTTTTTTCCAAAACTTAGATGATATCAACTTCGAAAACTTGATTCGTTAAAACGAAGATTCAGAAGGTAAAAGGTACACATATATCTCTTTCAAAGTTGAAAAACCATTTCTGAATGACACACGAAAGGATAATATTCCGATGTCCCACACATATGTTAGCCCATCGCAGGCGTTGAAAGAAAAAAGTTAAATAACCGAACTAAAACCGCTATAATATTTCCTTCTCGAGTCAGATGAAAAATATCCAGTGGCGTCGCATTGAAACCGAACCGGTCCTCCTATTCACGAGTTAGAACCGTGACACAACGCCCCAAAAATTTGACTGTTCATGTGCCGAGAGCACCCTGTATAGTTATATGTCATTCGTGATATTCGAATGCTTCTGTTGTTTGGTTCTGATTACGAAAATGGTTCTTTTAGGGATTTTGTTGACCAAAATCTTCAATCATATCATTAATGTAAATGTTTTGAAGGAAATCACTTTCCTTACACATTTTGACAAATTACTTAGTCTTTCTTGTACCATTGTTGTTCTCAATTCATTTTCATTATCTTAGGCTGTGAAAATGACTGTTCTTCATTATAATTGGTATCTATCTGGCAAGGAATATTCTTCTTCAGTTACTACGTTTGGGAAGTTTCTTCCAATTGATCTGCTTGTCCGGCCAATTAGTCTAAGCTCTTTTGCTAAAATATTTGAGCAATTGTTGGTCATGAGGCTTTGTTCTTTCATATATGGAGTTGGATATTTTCTGACAGCATGGTTCCCTGAAGCTGAAGAAAATCGTGGTCAAAATCGATTCCCTCCGTTCGTCTGTTTCTACGTCCGTAACACGATTACATCCGGAGCGGAATGAGCTTGAGGGCTGAAAGTTTTAGGGTAGGTCTGGAGAATGAATATCTTGGACGGATTTGCTTTCGGCCGAATTGGCTCGGTAGTTTCGGAGTATTGAAATTTTGAAACACACTTATCGAAAAAATTTCTCGTCAGATGCAGTTCTATCATACACCCCTTTGGTACCATTTTTATTCTCGAAGAAGTTTCAAAGAAACTGAATATTAGAACCTTCTGAATTTCATAAAGGGGGCAAATCTCAACTAAAGAAAGTAATACTCACATATAATAAGTTCAGGGTCCTAGATATGTCTGGTGATGTGAATGATTGATTTCAACTGTCAGAACCAGTGTCAGGTCTCAGGAAATTTACTGAAACTCTAAAAAACTTGAATCTCTTGAATCACCAGACAAACATAATGATTATTGAATCCTCAATATGCACGACACTCTTAGTCACAGATTTGTACGCATTTATTAAACTCAAGGTTCAAAATTTTCAGGAGTACTCCCAAAACTCTCCTGTTGCTTTAACTGGGTTCTGTTCATTACAAAGATCATTCACATGTACAGACACACCATTGGTTTCTAATATGTGATAACTTATGTTTAGTTCTGTGTCTATTTTGAGAAATTCAAATTGTCAAAGTGTTCCCTAAAACATTCATAAGTTGCAACATTTTTTAAGTTTAGATAACCTCCCTTTATGGAAGATAAATGTTTGATAAAATTGATGTTTTTTCAAAATATAATAAAATTACGAGAATTTGAATCTTTTTCTTGGACAGGAAGTGCCATTCTGTATTATAGACGCATAGAAGTACTCTTCAACTTTGTCTTAAATGTGAAAATCAAATATAAAGGAAAAAAAAAGTGGGATATTGAATAGTGCTAGTAGTGAGGTCGTCTTCTGGTTTCAGTCGAATAGTAAATGATGGTGGAATGGCAGACTCAAGGTATCGCTATATCGCAGAGATATGGATTGCCATGATATACCTAGTATTTAGCAGTGTTTGTATCTCAGTCGCAGCAGTCTTATGCCAACAATAAGCTCCACGTGATAACGTTTGTGCAAAGAATAATACCTTGCAAAAATGTGGAAAGAAGTAAAAGTGTTTATGAACTATTAAAATGTACCACATCATCATAGTTGTGTACTAAAAATGTCTGGTAGTATGTGGACGAGCAAACAAAATCGTTTGTTGCGAAAACTCAATCTCAAAATTGTATGAGTGTGAGGAAAGGGAAAGGGAAATATAAAGGCTGAAAATCGAATTTCAGTTTAAATGAGCACTGTTTCGGAAGATCTTTTGAGTCAAAACTTTGAGAAGTAGTTTCTTTTAATGAATTGAATGATGATAATTGCGAAACTATTTCGCGACCTAGCTGGAGCAAGATGCTCATTACAGGTTTCCAACAGAATAACTTTCAATAATACTTGGGAAACACATTGAGAGAAAAAGCAAGGATGGAGATATGGTGAATGCGCAAGAGATGAATAGGAATAGAATGAAGAAAGATGAGCTGAAATTACTGGTACTGGTCAGAGTCTCTAGGTTTTCAAGCGCTCAACGACGTGCATGGATCTACGGGACGAATAAGCGAAAATGCGCAAGAATCATAAATCGACGTACATTAGAAAGACCTTTTCAAGCTGGACGAACTTTCTTGATTGTGAAAATAACCAAGGAGGAAAGAATCGAAAAGCATTTGTATCGAGGTCGGTGCTGATTTGTCACTGACTGAAGAACCACATAAGCTGAAGAATTGGCCTGGAGGCGTGATGATCAAAAAGGTATATATTTTTTCGAACGAATAAGCAGTACTGAAAGGCAAGACCGAAAAGCAATGGTATCATGGGTAATGGGAACCTAAAACTATATTATTCTAAGAGTTTATTATTCGTAATATTGAATAGTAACTTACAGTTATTGAGGAATAAATTAGTCATAGTAGAATTTGTTTTGAACTCCGAAAATTACGATCTTGCTTTCATAACAGAGCATTGGATGAATGATGATGAATTAAAGTGTGGCTGGTCCTTGAAGAACTATAAGATAATTGGATTTGTTATTTCCAGAAATCTTTCTGAACATGGGCTGTCACTTGCTTTATGAAAAAACACTCAATGTGAGCCTATGCCAGAATCGAATGAGCTATCAGTTGAAATTTTATAGAGATCAGGTACAATGTTCGTGATGATGTTTAAAAAAATTGGAATTATTTATCCAGCAACTGTATAGGAGCGTCTCAGTGCTTTGTCTGTGTAGAAATTTCATCGATAAAATAATAATCGCTGGATATTTCCAACTTCCGGTACTCCGGAGAGAATATTCAAGAGAAGTGCATAAAATGTCAAGTGAAGTACTTATTTCAAATAACCTCAGTATTTCTTTTCAACAGAAGCTCCAAATTGCAAAGTCATCCAAAAATTTTATTGATAATGTGCCTTCGCAAACCAAACAATCATATGATGCAGATGTTGAGGTTCCACTTGAGGATAATATCAAAAAGTAAAATATGAATTAGTAACACGTTCAATGTCTCAAAATTGTTGACGCATATGGGAATATTACTGATTGCTTTCAACAAATACTTTCCGGAGAGAAGAACGAAAAAAAATATTATTTCGTGAATAAAAATTATGGAACAATCCTCAAATCATTGAACTGAAGAAAAGAGTTTATGCTGCTCACAAAGCTTTTCAAGGTAAAGAGGATTAATTCTAGCGGAATCTGTATAGAATAGTGGCTGAAGTATTTTATAGAAGAAATGAGAGAGAAGTATGGATGTTGATTTCGTAAACAGAGCGAGTAATGAGAGCTGAAAATATATACACAAATCAACAGTTCATATCAGTTACAACAGTCCTTAATCTAAATCACAAAATCTTCATAGTCCTTAACCTCTAAAAATAACCCAAGTCCCAAATCTACTTGTCAATCACCACAAGTCCGCAACATTCCAATGAAGAGGGGTTAGAGAGTGCACATGAAGCGATCAGAGTGGCGAGTTACACTATGTATTAGGCAACAAGAATGAAATGAGCAAACGAAATGACTTAGGTATAAAAATTTAACTTTTACCCAAATGAATCAAGGCGGAAAATTTAGGGGTTTTTTTTTTCATAAATTTTAATTTTTTAAAAAAAAAAATTTTTTTTTTTTAAAGGAATTCTTTTTTTTTTTAAAATTTTTTTTTGGGAAAAAAATTTTTTTTTTCCCCCCCAAAAATGGGTTTTTCCCCCCTTTTTTTTCCAAGGGAACCCAAAAACCAAAAAAAATTTTCCCCGGACCAAAAATTTTTTGGGAAAATTTTTTTGGGATTTTTAAAAAAAATTTTTTTTTTTTAAAAAAAAATTAGAACCAGCATTGAGGCCATTCGAGATAGTGTCGATTGATATCATAGGTGGATTTGGTGGTCAAAGATCAACAGAAAGATATCTCCACCTTTTGGTGAATTATATTAAGTAGTAGTATGTTAAGTAGTTCGAAATAGATTAGAAATTTGCAAGATAGATACAATATTAACTGATAAATATCCAGGAATGAATTCCTCAAGAATTCAAAATTATTTAGAAGAACAAAACATCAGACTTATTTATACAACCTTAAATGCACCCGGAGAATGAATGAAGTGAGAATCACGTCCCTGGTTGTTCATGCTGAGTACATTTACAGGAGCTAGGACAGGCGATGAAGAAGAACAAGACTAAGCTGAACTAATGCCTACGTTTCGTCCGTGCATTTGAACTTTCAAAGGCTACATACAGAGAAAGATACAATCAGAATGACAGCGAACAACAATGATAAAATTACATACATTCAAAATGATAGAACAAATATCAATCAACAAATATGATAAATAGACAACAACAAGAAGATAACAAACTAAATTGGGCGAAACTGTTGTATACAAACATACCAAGTTCTTTCAGTCAGTCCGACCTAAAAAGAAAGATAGAGAAGTCATGGCACCGCGAAGTAATGTTATTGTGGAAAACGTCTGTAAAAAGTGTACGAAGGAAGTGAAAATTAGTGTTAAGTGCTGCATTTGTTCGGCTACGTATCATCCTAGCTGTATTTTGAAAATTCATGGAGTTTACGTAAATAAGGAGATGTTACCTGTTGTGATGACATAACCTCTAAAAATACGACTGCGAAAAGAAAGGATCAGGAAATCCAAAAACTGAAATCCCGCCTGTCGCAATTAAATGAAATACACTTCGAGAGCTCTATCAGGCAATACAACAGTATTGAGGAAGATGAGAGAGTATTTGAGGTTCCTAACGTTGAAATGTCCAGGGAGACTGAGAATATTGAACCGAGCGACGAAACTGAGGATAAACATGACCCACATGAAGTTAAACTTCTGAATGCTCTGCTATCTGAGAAATCAACCCTTATTGACGAATTGCAGGATAAGATTAAATTACTCAAAAAATACATTATTCTGCTCGAGAAAACAGAAGAAGAAACACTAGTGACACCTGTTATCAAGACGACAGACCTTACTGCTGATGAAACTGTAGGAGAAACGCCAGCTCTAGCGCCACCTGTTATTGAGACGTCATACGCCACTGATGCTCGCAGGTTACCTACAAACTCTAACCGCCAGCGCCAGCATAAACAGCCCACTGTAAACACAACCAAAACAACTAAGGTTAACGAAAACACTATGTATGTAAACAAGAACAAAAGTAACAAGATATTAATGACACCAATAAATAAAAGCATAGTCGGAACAAGACAAAATCTGACAACTGAAGGAGAGAAAACCTTTTCAAGTGCGAAGCGAAGGGTATGGATACATATAGGAAAAGTCGAAGTAAATACAAGTGAAGAAATGATAAAATCACACTTACACAAACTATTTCCGAACCGATCATTTATAATTGAACAACAAAAACTTAGTGAAGGAGCAAACAGCACGTCTTTCAAGGTAGGTGGCGACATGGACTTGATGAACGAATTGTATAATAGCGAAAATTGGCCTAGCGGCGTAACAATTCGAAGATTCGGATTTTTTCGACAAAACAGACAACAAAACCGTAAGTAAGAAAGATATACCCTACAATAGTGTAAATAATATAGCTAATGTAAATCTGCAATCACTGGCAAAAAAAATAGACCTTTTCACCTATTTTCTAGATGAGAAGGACATAAATATCGCCTGTATTACCGAGCACTGGCTTACACGGGATTTAATTGACAAAATAAAATTTGACAACTACAAAATTGTGAGTTCTTTTTGCCGTTCTTCTAGACACGGTGGGTCTGCAATAGTTGTACGAAAAGGAATACTATGCAAAGAAATCTTACATCTGAGAAATATGTCAGTCGAGGGCGAAACAGAGATAGCGGCGGTTAGATTCACGGCACTTAAACTTATTGCTGTCGCAGTGTACAGAATACCGTCTGGCAATTCCAAAATATTTTTTCTCATTGTTAGCTGAGGTTCTGGACCAGTGCTTTGATAAATACGAGGGGATCAATTTATCTTTGCTGGTGACTTTAATGTTGATATGCTTTAAGCCTGGTGGTGAGAAAAACACAACTAGTTGAACTGTTCCAAACCTACAACATGAAACACCTTTTCAACGAACCATCCAGAGTTACAAAATCGAGCAGCTCATGCATAGACAACATTTTCACCAATATCTCAAGCAATGATAGCATAGAGTTTACTTATGAACCCCATTTGTCGGACCATCGCGCTCAGATTATGTCAGTCACAAATGTGGGGATGAAACCTAAAAAGAAATTGAGTGGAAGACTGTTAGGCAAGTTAAGAAAAAAGCAATATCGATAAATTTTCTAAATTGCTTGAAATGAAGGACTGGGAAACGATTTACCATAAAAACGCTGATAAGCAGTTCAACAATTTCCATGAGGTACTTATGTTAACTTATAACGCGTCTTTTCCTGAAAAGCTGGTAAAGATTAGAAAACAAAGAAAAAATATCATAACTCTAAAAAATAAATACCCTGAAGAGTAAAGTGGATGCAGCTAATACAATTGCCTACGTATCGAGGGACGAATGCAAAATTAGAGTATACAAAATGCTAAAGGATACACTGAAAACTGAGATAACAAACGCAGTGAAGTTCAAAAATGCTAGGAAAATAAATAATAGCACAAACACACGCAAGACAATGTGGGACATAATAAAGGAGGTAACTGGGAGAAGGAATGATTCTGAGGCGCCTGATACTATACTGGACAGTGACACGCTGAACGGCTTCTTTTCATCGATAGGACAAAAAATTCAGGACACTGTTAAACCAAATCTTGCAGTCTCGGCAAGTTTACTAAAAATCTGAAAATAAATTCCCAGAGATCGATGTTTATGTTTCCAGTCACTGAAAAAGAGATAGAAAATGTTTCAAAATCTTTAAAAGATAAAAATAGCATGGATATTTATGGCCTTTCTGTTTCACTGTTAAAGAATATAATACCTCAAATCAAAACACCTCTTACTAGGATCATAAATGATTGTTTCGAGCAGGGCTTGTTTCCGGATAAGCTGAAGGTTGCCACGGTCAAACCAATCTTTAAAAAAGGCGATCAGAAAAATGCGAGAACTACAGACCTATATCGATACTGCCTGCTGTTTCGAAGATTTTCGAGAAATTTTGAGGAGTCGGTTGGTGGACTTTTGGAGGGAAATGGTTTTCTGCATTCCTCTCAACATGGCTTTAGAAAACGCAGATCGACCGTATCAGCAATGATAAGTGTATTGGAGGCTATTATAGAAGCGTACAATTCCGGCGAAGATGTACAGCTGTCTTGTTTAGACCTGAGCAAGGCGTTTGATAGTGTCCCACACGGAAGTCTCCTGGACAAACTGCATTTCTATGGTGTGAGAGGAAGAGTGCTCGAAATATTTGCATCATATCTGGCAAATAGACTTCAGAGAGTTGACTGGGGCGGTTCCCCCTCGAACTTCAGAGAGATCAGAGCAGGTGTACCGCAAGGATCCATACTGGGACCAGTCCTGTTCATCCTATACATGAATGACCTGTATGCAAATATAAGAGTCAGAAAACTTGTGCAGTTTTGCGGACGATATTGCTCTTCTGAACAGATCAGATGACGTACCCAATATAAAAACAACAAAAGCCATAACAGATGCCCAAATATGGTTCCAAGCGAATGGTCTCCAGATAAATATTAACAAAACTCAAAACTTAACATTTAGTACAAAAAGGCAGTCAGATTCAACCTTGACTTATCTGGGGATCACTTTTCATTCATCACTTAGCTGGAACACATATATTGATGAATTAGGTAGCAGGCTCTCAACAGCAATCTTCATGATTAAGAGGATTAAGCAGATTTCGAGCATCGAGACTGCCAGGTTGGCATATTTTTCGGCGTTCCACTCTCGGATGACATATGGGATAATAATTTGGGGACATGATACTGCCTTGGAGAAGGTACTCCTAAAACAGAAGAGAGTTGTCAGAGCGCTGTATGGGATGGGCCGGACTGAAAGCTGCAGACCCGTTTTCAAAAGGGAAAGGATAATGACTGTAACATCTTCCTTCATTATCACGTGTCTGAAATATGTCCATCAGAACAAAAAGAAATTCCCTTCCAACTCAGATTTTCACAGTTACAACACCAGACATAAACATCACTTTAGTCTCCCATATTCAAGAATAAACAGGGCACAGCAAGGTCCAAATTCGGTCTGTCTCAAACTCTATAATAAACTGCCCGAAGCCATCAAAGAGCTCAGTGAACACAAATTCAACTGGAAGGTCAGGGATCTACTGCTACAGGAAACAATATATAAAGTGGAAGAATTCTTGAACTTGCAACTCTAACCGTGCTCCATGAATTGTATTATGTATATATTACTGTTTTTATTATTGTATTTATTATCGTTATTACTACGTAGTGTTACAATTCATATTGTAACTAACTTTTACCGACAAACCGTGTAATCAATTGACGGTAAATATTTATGGTGTATGTTTTATTGATGCATTCATAAATAAATATTATTATTATTATTATTAAAAGCTATTATTTCTACTGATAGTCGGAAAGATAGTCGATAATTTTTCCTCTGCTATTTTTCAATGAAATAAGTGTTATATCACAACCTTCACCAACTATGGACGATGATTTCCCTTTGGATGGGTTCCATAGCAGACTTCAAACATCAGAAGATCTGAAAAATCATCACTTGGACCGCAAGACCCGATTCGAAGAATCCTCCTTGCAGATTGGCGACAAATTTTGTGTATATGATTTGAATATAGATGGTATTTCTAAGGACAAGAGTGATTATACTTCTAAACTAGCAAAAACACTATGGTGCTGAGATTATTCTCCTTCAAGAGATACATACGGATACTAAAAAAAAAAAAAATCTTCGATTAAGAAATTCTTGATTCACAATATCGAGTTAATCCAAAAAGGCGAATTTGAGGTGTTTTCCTTATCTCTTTCAAATTTTGTATTTTTGTTATTCAGTTCTTTTTCTGCTTTTGTCTTTTTATTTCCAGATTCGATGTGGGCAATTTGAAGAAGTCTCTTTCCATCAATAGAAGATCACTCTTGAAGAAAGAAGTCCCTATAATATATTTCAGCTTATTTTTGTACTTTCACACTTAGGCAGGGAGCCAGGGTTTTTTTTACTGGGTTTTTTCCTAGGCTTTAATGTGATACAGTCATTTTAATATTACAAAATTGAAATAACTCGAATTTTTGTACAACGTTGTCATTTTTCCGAAGAATTCTGATTTATTATCAAATCGTTTCTGAAATTGCAATATAGTTTTTAATATCACTGTTTTGTGAACTTTTGAATTGGTGGTTACCCAATATCATATATTTGACGCTATTCTGTTTGATGTTTGAATGTAGCTCATGATCATTGATGTTATATGCAAAGATCATTCCTAGCAATATACTAATCATGGTTTTCTTGCAGAGAATCATCAAATTGAAAATAATTCCCAGATTATAAATCCAATGAACCATCCTGTGACCATAGATCTTGGCCTTCAAGCGAATCTCGACTATAATCTTTGGAAGCAGGGATTTCAAGAGAATATCCATACCAAATTCAACCATAATATCTACCAAGGTATTCATACAATAAACTATCAGAATCAAAATAATCAATTAAGTAATGACTTATTTGTCACATGATTCGAATCCACAAACAGTTAATACAATCGGACCATCTAATAATTTATTTCATTCTAGCAATACTCATAACTTCATAACACCCGTTAACGTAAATACTTTTGTTCAAGGAAAAACCTCAGACCCTAGAAGTGATCAAGATGATCCATTTACAGGCATAAGATTACCAGCTGAAGAAGAAATATATTGGAGACGTCAACCTCAAGAACATATCGAACAATATGAACATGTAATATATGATACCCAAATGAATCATATTCTGAATGTTCTAGACGAGAGATCTAATTCTGTTGATAGACCAGAAATAGCCACCTCTTCAAAAACAAAGAATGCAGAAACTGAACATTGGAATGGAAAAAGTGATTTTTATTTTAGTGATGAAAGGAAACAAGAACCCAAAGAAAAATTAGGTGATTCTAATGATGCTGACTATAATTTGAGATCTCTAATTTAGTTCAGGTACCATTTAACAACTTTTACCACTCCTATGGCTATGGCAGTACTAAGCGAATAAGACGGTCACCCAAAGATATCAACTTAAAAATTCTGTCAGACAATTACATGAACTTCAATATTTCTAGTTGGCAATTGAAAGAGATAAGCTCCAAGCTGAATGATACTTTACAAGAATATCAAGATGTGGTTGATGAGTATCGGAAAAAAATAACAGATAAGAGAGAGCTGGTCTTTGCAGATATCCTAGATGGCTTCATAGGGCAATATCGACAGAAAGATAAGGATGTTTCAAACAAAATGAGAAATATAGAGAAGAGATCGGCTACAATTACCAAATTATTGAATAATCCTGATGCTCGATTGGATGTACCAAAAACATTGGATAATATCGGTAAGCCAATCATTTGTTACTTTTAATCCGTTGAAGCTTCGACTCCAAATAAAGAAAGCTAAATTAATAAAATTTTATTAACCGTTACACTGTTTAGTATTGATCATCATCACATCCAAAACAATGAATTCCACCAAGAAGAAAACTTATCGATGGGTTTTTGAAATTCTTATGTCACGAAGATTTTCTTTTTGATCTTTAGAAAATAAGATAGTTTTGCACCATGCTCTTCAGTGAATAACAAATCGTTTTGGTCTGAGAAATTGTTTATAAAACAAAGTATTGTCATGAAACCAAATATTGCTTCGAAGCAAAGTATTGTCATCAAGCTACTATTATTCATATCTACAGTTAATGGAAGTATGTTGATGAAATCTTTCATTTTATTGATGAAAAAATTGCATCGTACCAGACATTGTATTGAAAGCATAGTAAAATATTAATTAAGACAGTTTATGTGAGGTTCTACTTACCAAAGTAAAAAATACATGTGCTGTACGTAGAGACTAAGAGCAAGTATTGAATATTGATTGATTCATACACAAGGTAAGCTAGTTAAGTCGTTTGACTAGGTCCTTTTCAATCTTCGCGAGTTGAATGGATCTTCTGTCAGTTGGTCGATCTGTTGGTTGTTATATCCTTGATATAAAATGATGATGATAAATTTTCCATGGGATATTCTGTTTCAGTATGTCAGCAATTTATTTTGAGAGTTCAATTTAGACTTCCTGCCTATTCCTTATTTCATTCTTCTTAGCATTTATGTATTGTCCCCAGTTGAGGCGCTGGTATAAATGTATTCCGAGATACAAAGCCTTGGTGTCGACTGGTGTTTTTTTTCTATGTTTGGGCTTTTTCCTCAGATCTAAATATGGCTATATATCGTA
Source organism: Micraspis discolor (assembly GCA_030674115.1). Lineage (NCBI taxonomy): Eukaryota > Metazoa > Arthropoda > Insecta > Coleoptera > Coccinellidae > Micraspis > Micraspis discolor. The sequence continues at coordinate 151,443 of JARTUT010001341.1, forward strand.
TGCAGAATATGCTATAGTTGGGTTTTCATTTTCAGGTATGTCTGATGTGTAGATGATATAAAAATGTGGTCCCAATATACTTCCCTGTGGGACTCTAGATTTGACATTGGTAAGAGTGGTTATTGCTTCTCCATATTTCACCGCAAAAAAACGGTCTGCTATATACGACTTCAGAATCATTCAATATGATTTTGAGAGGAGTTGTTTCAGCATATACAGGGTGATTCCGGAAGAAACCGTCAGATTTTAGGTGAAGTATACAGTAGTCAATATTGTTTCGGAACAATGTTGAGTTTATGGTTCGGGGCCTTCATTGAGAGTCTACAGGGTGATTTGTCCGATTCGACCGATTTTTCTTTTATTCATAACTTTGGTATGGCTTGATCAAACTTGATGAAATTTTCAGTGTAGAACAAGTTTTCAAAAATACAGAATGAAAATTATGATAAGTTCAGATTAAGTATGCAGGTTGAAAAAACACCCTGTACATTCCGTTTTCAGAAATTTTCTACTTGCTTCAGATTTTACCATAAGTTTACATTACTGGAGCATTTTTCCTAGAAAAATTTTCAAAGATGAACAATATTGTTTTTCGCTCCAAGGCATTGAGAATATTCTGAACTAGATGGTAAAGCTGTATCATCCAATAATACAAAGCTCTTCCTGAGTCCTAAAATAAATTTTCCAAATTCGAAATTCATTTTTGATCGCTCATATTCAGATGTATAAAATCATTTAATTCAAAAATTTCTTTATACGTACGTGAACCAAAAAAATCTACATACTACTACTACAAATACAGAATAAACATTCGAAACATATGAAAGGTAAAATGATGGATTAACATAAAATTGAGTCATTATTCAGGTGATTTTCGGCACACTTCCGGTTCTCTATGAAGCGAATATTCCTAAACATAGTAGTTTCGTTCAAAAATGTACTCACTTATGGCTTATGGTATGTAAAATATTGAATCACGAATGTATGATAAATAGTTTTAATGAAATTGAAAATTCTCCATGAAAATTAAATCTCTATTTAAATCAAGTTCTTTAAGATCCATGATTACTATCACAGTGAACCACAGAATGAGAATATTTAATAAATAATCTGTCACAAGAAGTGTATTTCAACATGCCTCAATTATTTACTCATGCGGAATATGCGGATATGATTTTTGTTTATGGTTTTTGTAACGGAAATGGAAATGAAGCCAAAATGGAATACCATAGACGATTTCCCAACCGACGTCACCCAAATAAATGTACTTTCGGACGAGTATTCCATTATTCTAAAGAACATGGGCAATATCCTAGTAAGGCAGAGCACATTGATAGGCCTACTCAGAATAAAATTTCGATTCAAATTTTTGAACGGGTGCAGGAGGAACCGTCTATTAGTACTCGTCAAATAAGTACCGAATTAGAATTTCTGCAGAGCAAAGTGAGCAAGACTTTGAAAAAGAACAATTCCACCCATACCACTACCAAAAGGTGCAAGAACTGTTGCCACAAGATCTGCCCTAACGATTACAATTTTGTCACTGGGTTATTAGTCACCAACGAACTATTTTTCGTATTCTATTCAGCGACGAGGCTATGTTCACTAAGAATAAAATTTTTGATATCCACAATTCCCACGAATGGGCAAGAGACAACCCGCATTTGAAGAAGAGTCATAATACACAACACAGATTTTCTGCCAATATTTGGCTTGGAACAATAGACGGAAATTTAATTGGCCCTCACATTTTTGCGGCGATTGAATGGTGCAATTTACCTAGATTTTTTGGAAAATACTTTACCAAATCTATTGGTAAATGTACATATCCGCTCTATTTACTTTCAGCATGACGGAGCACTACCTCACTTTGCATTGAATGTGAAATCACCTGGTTGTAAATTATCCGAACAGATGGATTGGTCGTGGAGGCCTTATTGCTTAGCCACAAAGATCGCCTGATTTGAACCCTTTAGACTATTTTGTGTGCGGATATCTGAAAACAAGAGTTTATAAGGTTGAAATTAGAAGTAGAGAACGCCTAGTTGAAAGGATTTTCGAGGAATGTAATATCTTGAAGCAAAATCAATCCCTCATTAGAAGGTCAATTGGAAATTCAATAAAAGGGTCTCGAATATGTATTCAAAAAAGGGGAAATCATTTCGAACATTCTATGTAAATTTTGTGTTAATCCTTCGTTTTGCCGTTCATGATATGTTTCGAATGTTTATTCTGTATAAGTTGTAGATTTTTGGTTTAAGTAGGTAGGTATAAAGATATTTTCTGGATTAAATGATTTTATACATCAGAATATGAGTGATTAAATATGAATTTCGAATTTGGAAGAACTACTTTAGGACTCAGGAAGAGCTTTGTATCATTGGACGACACCGGTTTACATTCTTGTTCAGAATATCCTCACTGCCTTGGAGCGAAATAACGATATTGTTCATCCTTGAAAAATTTTTCTAGGAAAACTGGATGTGTGCCAAAAAAAATAAAAACGCTCCAGTAATGTAAACTTATGATAGAATCTGAAGCATGTAGAAAATTTTTGAAAACGGAATGTACAGGGTGTTTTTTCAACCTGCAATCTTAATCTGACTTTATCATAATCCCCATACTGTATATTTGAGAAAGTGTTGAAATTATTGAAAGAATATAATCATATTGTTCTACACTGAAAATTTCATTAAGATTGATCAAGCCATACCAAAGTTATGAATAAAAGAAAAATCGGTCGAATCGGATAAATCACCCTATAGACTCTTATTAAAGGCCCCCAACCATAAACCAAACATTGTTTCGAAACTGCCTTGACTACTGTATACTTCACCTAAAATCTGACGGTCTCTTCGGAATCACCCTGTATAGATGTCCGTTGTGCCAAACATTCTCGAATACTTGTGATGAGTCTGGAAATACTGTCGAGCAAAATTTTCCTTCTTCAAGTTTTGTTGACATGGTATTCAATATGCGTTAATGCGTTGTCGAATGGTTCTCTCGGAAACCTAGTTTGTAGTCTGGTAGTAGTTGGTGCACATTCATGTCATCTTTGAGAATAGGTGGATTTTCCAAATATCTCGGTCAAGTTAGGTTTCGGTCAAAATCTGTCGAATAGTTCAGCAGTTGAGCAACTAAAGTATGATTTATTCAATAATTCAACTTGAAAATAGCTTGATAAACGTCGAAAGGAGCCTGCCAAATTTTGTGAGAATCTTCTGGCTAGAAAATTAATTTTTTTTTTTTTTTTTGGGAATGCTTGATATTTCATAATATGGTTCTCAACAGAAAATTGTGGATTCATAGAGGTCACTGATATATTGTATAATAAAAATTTCATTCATGTTGAGAAATTCTACGAAAATATATGTTTTTTTTTGCACTCTTGTTCTGGTCCAGTAGATTAGGAGTACAGTGTACCATTATATGAAAATGCTTCATAATTCTGCAGTAGTCGTTGTCTTGATATCTGGTTTGGGGTATCATTGAGCATGTCTTAATCATGTTCGAGAAAACCTTTCAAGAGGATATATTACAACTTGATGTGAAATATTATAGAGGCGGAAAAGAATGTGAAGAAAAACTATGGTTTTGGTTATTATTTATCCAAGATAATTGTTCTTTAATTCTTCCATATTGTCTGTTTCTGTTGTTTCCGTATCCACTGTTCTAGGGTCAGGAAAAAGACTTCATAGCAAGAGCACAAAAACTCCCGACCTCACTTTTCTTGAAGATTCTGAATCCTCTTACTATCTTTGGAAAAGCATTATGTTGCAGGAATATAATATGAAACAAATTCTCAACAAAAGACCATTTATCACTAAAAATTTTCTAGGTTAACAGTATCAAGAAATTTAGTAAATCTATTCGCTACAACCTCATCCACACTACCGTCATAAATTAAGCTGAGGCCTTTGGGCACACAAAAATTTGAGGCCCTATTGGAAAGTAAAAAACACGAACCACACTCACACTTCTGAAATAAGCATGATAATTTATAATACGTAATTAATCACAGTATGATTAAACAGGGTGTTCGGCACATGGAACGTCAAATTTTTTTGGGGTGTTGGTAGGGTCATTTGCTACCTTTTCAGACTTGGAACCTGGGTCCTTAGTATTATGGTTACGGGGGTATGATTTTTTTTATTAGGTTTTTCTAAATTACCCAAAATGTACCCTTCGAAGACCCATAACTTCTTCTGCGTGTGCTTTTACATGCATTTTTTTATTGTATTAAGTCTACATGAGTGTGTGTTTAAAAAAAACGTTTTTATTGTTACAGATAACACTCTTATTGAAATTTAAAAAAAGTTACAGCTACTACAAACTTAGTTTTATTTTGAAATGTTCTTTGGTTTATAACGTTGCTAACCATATGCTATTTACGTAAGTCAATAAAAAAATAATATTGCAAATAATGTTTTAGTCAGAAGAGTGAAGAAAGTCGAACCTAAATAAAAGTACGGATTTCGACACAACACAGCGAGCAAAGAAATTTTACCTGCCCGTTTTAGACGCGTGAATTATCATTACTATTTCTGTCCTTAGATTGGATTGGGTTAGTCGCCGCTAAGTTGACCCTACCGTCATTCGAGATTCAACTGTCTCTGCTGTTGGAAGTATCTGTGCCGCGTTGTTCAGTTTTTAAATTTGTATTTTTTGTTTTTGTTACTTTTATCGACTTTTTGCTACTGTTGTTTTAATTTTGGTTGTTGATATGCCTAATTTCACCAACGCTGAGTATGCTGATATGGTGATGGCATATGGCAAGGCCAATGGTGTTGCTCGTGCAGCAAAGGATTTATCAAGCCAAATTTCCTGATCGAAGATTACCCACCACGAAACATTCTCGACGACTTATCGACGATTAAGAGAGACTGGAAACTTAAATTTTCAACAGCCTCCGGGTCTTCAAAGGCTTGAAGTATTTGATCGTCAACTGCTACATGGTGTTGCCTCACATTGACCCGAGGCTCTTGAAAATTTTAGTTTCCAGTCTCTCTTAATCGTCGATAAGTCGTCGAGAATGTTTCGTGGTGGGGTAATCTTTGATCAGGAAATTTGGCTTGATAAATCTTTTGAGCTGCACGAGCAACACCATCGGCCTGCCATATGCCATCACCAGATCAACATACCCAGCGTTGGTGAAATTAGGCATATCAACAACCAAAATTAAAACAACAGTAGCAAAAAGTCGATAAAAGTAACAAAACCAAAAAAGTACAAATTTAAAAAACTGAACAACGCGGCACAGACACTTCCAACAGCAGAGACAGTTAAATCTCGAATGACGGTAGGGTCAAGTCAGCGGCGACTAACCCAATCCAACCTAAGGACAGAAATAGTAATAATAATTCACACGCGTCTGAAACGGGCAGATAAAATTTCCTTGCTAGCTGTGTTGTGACGGAATCCGTAGTTTTATTTAGGTGCGACTTTGTTCACTCTTCTGACTAAATCCTTATTTGCAGTATTATTTTTTTTATTGACTTACGTAAATAGCATATGGTTAGCAACGTTATAAACCAAAGAACATTTTAAAATAAAACTAAGTTTGTAATAGCTGTAACTTTTTTTTTAATTTCAATAGGAGTGGACATGTTTTCATACTTTTATAATTTTTTTTTTTAAAAAGGCCCACTTGTTGATTTTGTGGTGTTATCTGTAACAATAAATACGTTTTTTAACACACACTTATGTAGACTTAATACAATAGGAAAAATGCACGTTAAAGGTAGCAAATGACCCTACCAACTATCACGTTTCAACTGAGATAATTACTAGAAAATTTATTTAGTATTTAGGAAGGCCGCTAGCTCTACGTTCGGTGAGGGGTCGGGGTTAGATTTTAATTTATATATTTTCTTTATTTGAGGCGCCACGTGATTTATAAAAAAAAAAACTTCCTAAAACTAGATGGACACTCAGAAAAAGTGAAAGAAAATCACGAAAATTGGGTAAATTTTCTATAATCATCCAAATAACAAATGTTAACTCAAATTCGTAAGAGATCTTATAAATACGTAATTTTGAAAATAGAAGGAGTTTTCCTATATAAAATATATCAAATTAAAGGAGCCCTTTATAACGTTATAAATGGTTTACAGCGTTCATAAAATGTAATGGGATGTTCAACAAAATTTACCACATACGTTATTACTTGTTCAACTATATAGATATAACATAATTACACTTATCGAACAAATTGTGTTCGAATTAACAATAATTTTAAGGTATAGACTCGATTCAAACTAATTTAGGTGGATGGTAATAATTTTCCGATACAATTATTATGGAAGGGCAGTGAGCAGCATCAAAACTTCAGTCATTAAAAACAATAAATGTGTAGATCTGACCTGAATGTTTCGAAGGTAGATAATTTCAAACAGGACGACCATCAACTTGGATGTTGCCAAAATCACGAACTCCAGTACAACGCAAAAGGAAAGAATAAGGTTTTATTCCTGGTCATCAGGAACAACTCTCGGAACGGTAGTAAAAAGAAAGAAGAAAAAGAAGAAGGCCTTCTGCAAATAAGCAAAACGCAATGTGTGAGACATAAGAAAGCTTTACATTGTATATAAAATTGGCACAAATAATAATTAATAACTGAAATGTTTCAACTTACATGATGAAATGCAGGCCTAATGTATGGTTTTCCACTAAGTATGGTTTAGATCCGACAGAATGTCGATAAAATTACAGGCAGGTACGGTAATAAAACACTGTAATTTCCTTTTTTCCAAAACTTAGATGATATCAACTTTGAAAACTTGATCCGTTAAAACGAAGATTCAAAAGGTAAGGTACACATATATCTCTTTCAAAGTTGAAAAACCATTTCTGAATGACACACGAAAGGATAATATTCCGATGTCCCACACATATGTTAGCCCATCGCAGGCGCGAAAGAAAAAAAGTTAAATAACCGAACTAAAACCGCTTTAATATTTCGCTTCTCGAGTCAGATGAAAAATATCCAGTGGCGTCGCATTGAAACCGAACCGGTCCTCCTATTCACGAGTTAGAACCGTGACAATCCCCCTTCCCATCCAAAGGAGGTAAACTTGCAAAGTTTACTGACGATCGCCTGAATTTTCGACACAACTCAAAAGCCAAAGACACGGTACAAGAACTCCATGAATCATCCATAGTCAACTAAAAAGAACCAATCTGAAAGAAAATAAAATAAAAAAAAACATCAAATATTGTCCGCTCCATAGAAACAAGGCTTCAAGTCCTGCACATGCCAGAAGGTCCCGGACAAGAAGACAAAAACGCAAAATCGGCATCAACGTATTTGTGGGAACTTCGAGATGGTGGCTTATAACTGTCTGCTCTGAACTTTTTAGTCTCAAGTTTCAAGCAGGCTTCTTCAAGTTCTTGAACAGAAGTAACAACCAGTAATTGAGTGGAATAGAAGGGTGACAAATTGCGCGAGAGAATACCCAATTTTATATTTTCATCAACTTCACCGTAACGTCTAAACATAGAATTCATACAAGTAAGATAATCGATGATCGACTCTGAAGGGTCTTGAGTGCGACTCATGATGTCTCTAAGCAAACGAGGACGATAATCGGGAGGTTCAAAATGTTTCAATAATAAAGTCGATAAAGTTTTCCAATCGTGAAATCTATTTCTATTTGAACGATACCACATCAGTGCTTTTCCGAAAAATAAATCAACAGCAGATTCAAACAATCCAAGTTCCGACACATTCCTAGCCACTTTCATCTCCTCTACTCTTTCTAAGAAACTATGTACGGATAGAGTTTTGGGATCTCCAGAAAATTGCAAATTCCATTTCTGTACATTGCTAGACCGACTAGCAGATTGAAGTAATTGATTTCGCGTGCTAGCTCTGATAGGACCAGCCCGAGGTGACACTGAAGAATCGGAAGAATCATAATCATCATCATTTGCCAAAATATTTATCGGATCCGCTTCCCTAGGCAGACTTTTAAGACAATCAAAAGCTTTCAATAAATCATTTTTCAGTCGCAGGTACTCGATATTCTGAGCCTCATTAAGTTTATCCGAAACAATGTGAGAAAATCTAGTATTCAAATGTGTTAACCTAGTGAATGTCGTTTCGACATTTTGATCAGAATCGAAAATAGCTTCCAAAACAACTGCCAATTTATCAGAAATAATTTCAAGTTCTTTGTCGGTATCTAATTTTACATCGGGATACTCCATAGACCGGTTACCGTCTTCTAACTTCAATAGTGGACGTAAACAACACCGCATATCCTGAACAGTTTGGTTCTCACAAGCCTTTATGCCCCTAATCAATAACTCGTACTTAAGTTCATCTTTTCTTAATCTATTCAAATTAAAATGCAACGACATGACGAACAAACTACCTTCAACGTTTAATAATCGAGAAATTGAAATTCAAAAAGTGTAAACAATAACTAATCCGCGAAACTAGGCTAAGAAAATAACAAAGTTATTCAATAAATAATGTCACTAAACCGTGACGCCCTGTCTATGCAAGAACTCGCAAATCGAAATTCCAAACACTCACTTCGAAACAAAAGTCAACCTCGTTCAGGAACAGTACGCCACTGGACAATTCAGTAGAATTACAACGCACCGAAATAAATGAGATAAGCGATACGCATGAAAAAAAATTCGACGAACAGTTCAATTCAGCCTATGCAGAGAAACAAAACATATAAAACCGCCACTCGTATTGTTATCTTAAAGAAACATAAAAAGTGAAGAGAGAAAAAAAAAATTATAACGTACAGTCAATGCAGCTCACAGCCCGATTACCAAATTCAAATCATACATATGATAGCCAATAAATCAATAAATAATCAAAATGAAATCAAATAAACGAAACCAATGAAAATTTGTATGATAATTTCTACGTTACTCGGGCCTCCACGTTTAGGCGACAATTTAATATCACGTTTCAACTGAGATAATTACTAGAAAATTTATTTAGTATTTAGGAAGGCCGCTAGCTCTACGTTCGGTGAGGGGTCGGGGTTAGATTTTAATTTATATATTTTCTTTATTTGAGGCGCCACGTGATTTATAAAAAAAAAAACTTCCTAAAACTAGATGGACACTCAGAAAAAGTGAAAGAAAATCACGAAAATTGGGTAAATTTTCTATAATCATCCAAATAACAAATGTTAACTCAAATTCGTATGAGATCTTATAAATACGTAATGTTGAAAATAGAAGGAGTTTTCCTATATAAAATATATCAAATTAAAGGAGCCCTTTATAACGTTATAAATGGTTTACAGCGTTCATAAAATGTAATGGGATGTTCAACAAAATTTACCACATACGTTATTACCTGTTCAACTATATAGATATAACATAATTACACTTATCGAACAAATTGTGTTCGAATTAACAATAATTTTAAGGTATAGACTCGATTCAAACTAATTTAGGTGGATGGTAATAATTTTCCGATACAATTATTATGGAAGGGCAGTGAGCAGCATCAAAACTTCAGTCATTAAAAACAATAAATGTGTAGATCTGACCTGAATGTTTCGAAGGTAGATAATTTCAAACAGGACGACCATCAACTTGGATGTTGCCAAAATCACGAACTCCAGTACAACGCAAAAGGAAAGAATAAGGTTTTATTCCTGGTCATCAGGAACAACTCTCGGAACGGTAGTAAAAAGAAAGAAGAAAAAAAGAAGAAGGCCTTCTGCAAATAAGCAAAACGCAATGTGTGAGACATAAGAAAGCTTTACATTGTATATAAAATTGGCACAAATAATAATTAATAACTGAAATGTTTCAACTTACATGATGAAATGCAGGCCTAATGTATGGTTTTCCACTAAGTATGGTTTAGATCCGACAGAATGTCGATAAAATTACAGGCAGGTACGGTAACAAAACACTGTAATTTCCTTTTTTCCAAAACTTAGATGATATCAACTTCGAAAACTTGATTCGTTAAAACGAAGATTCAGAAGGTAAGGTACACATATATCTCTTTCAAAGTTGAAAAACCATTTCTGAATGACACACGAAAGGATAATATTCCGATGTCCCACACATATGTTAGCCCATCGCAGGCGCGAAAGAAAAAAAGTTAAATAACCGAACTAAAACCGCTATAATATTTCGCTTCTCGAGTCAGATGAAAAATATCCAGTGGCGTCGCATTGAAACCGAACCGGTCCTCCTATTCACGAGTTAGAACCGTGACACAACGCCCCAAAAAAATTTGACTGTTCATGTGCCGAGCACCCTGTATAGTTATATGTCATTCGTGATATTCGAATGCTTCTGTTGTTTGGTTCTGATTACGAAAATGGTTCTTTTAGGGATTTTTGTTGACCAAAATCTTCAATCATATCATTAATGTAAATATTTTGAAGGAAATCACTTTCCTTACACATTTTTGACAAATTACTTGGTCTTTCTTGTACCATTGTTGTTCTCAATTCATTTTTCATTATCTTAGGCTGTGAAAATGACTGTTCTTCATTATAATTGGTATCTATCTGGCAAAGGAATATTCTTCTAGCAGTTACTACGTTTGGGGAAGTTTCTTCCAATTGATCTGCTTGTCCGGCCAATTAGTCTAAGCTCTTTTGCTAAAATATTTGAGCAATTGTTGGTCATGAGGCTTTGTTCTTTCATATATGAGTTGGATATTTTCTGACAGCATGGTTCCTGAAGCTGAAGAAAATCGTGGTCAAAATCGATTCCCTCCGTTCGTCTGTTTCTACGTCCGTAACACGATTACATCCGAGCGGAATGAGCTTGAGGGCTGAAAGTTTTAGGGTAGGTCTGGAGAATGAATATCTTGGACGGATTTGCTTTCGGCCGAATTGGCTCGGTAGTTTCGGAGTATTGAAATTTTGAAACACACTTATCGAAAAAATTTCTCGTCAGATGCAGTTCTATCATACACCCCTTTGGTACCATTTTTATTCTCGAAGAAGAGTTTCAAGAAAACTGAATATTAGAACCTTCGAATTTCATAAAGGGGGCAAATCTCAACTAAAGAAATACCACATAATAAGTTCAGGGTCTAGATATGTCTGGTGATGTGAATGATTGATTTCAACTGTCAGAACCCAGTGTCAGGTCTCAGGAAATTTTCAGAAACTCTAAAAACTTGAATCTCTTGAATCACCAGACAAACATAATACTACGTCCCAATATGCGACAACTCTTAGCTCAGATTTGCACGCATTTATTAAACTCAAAGGTTCAAATTTTCAGAGTACTCCCAAAACTCTCCTGTTGCTTTAACTGGGTTCTGTTCATTACAAAAGATCATTCACATGGCCAGACACACCATTGGTTTCAATATGTGATAACTTCTGTTTAGTTCTGTGCTCCATTTTGAAATTCAAATTGTCAAAGTGCTCCCGAAACATTCATAAGTTGCAACATTTTTGAGTTTAGAGAGCCTCCTTTTTATGGAAGATAAATGTTTGATAAAAATTGATGTTTTTTCAAAATATAATAAAAATTACGAGAATTTGAATCTTTTTCTTGGACAGGAAGTGCCATTCGTATTATAGACGCATAGAAGTACCTTCAATTTTGTCTTAAATGTGAAAATCAAATATAAAGGAAAATAAAATTGGGATATTGAATAGTGCTAGTAGTGAGGTCGTCTTCGAGCCAGTCGAATAGTAAATGATGGTGGAATGGCAGACTGAAGGTATCGCTATATCGCAGAGATATGGGATTGCATATGATATACCTAGTATTTAGGCAGTGTTGTATCTCAGTCAGCAGTCTTATGCCAACAATAGCTCCACGTGATAACGTTTGTGCAAAGAATAATACCTGCAAAAAATGTGGAAAGGAAGTAAAAGTGTTTATGAACTAGGTAAAATGTACCAGCATCATCATAGTTGTGTACTAAAAATGTCTGGTAGTATGTGGACGAGCAAACAAAAATCGTTTGTTGCGAAAACTCAATCTCAAAATTGCATGAGTGTGAGGAAAGGGAAATATAAAGGCTGAAAAATCGAATTTCCAGTTTAAATGAGCACTGTTTCGGAAGATCTTTGAGTCAAAAACTTTGAGAAGTAGTTTCTTTTAATGAATTGAATGATGATAATTGCGAAACTATTTGCGACCTAGCTGAGAAGATGCTCGTACAGGTTTCAACAGAATAACTTTCAATAATACTTCTGGGAAACACATTGAGAGAAAAGTAAGGATGGAGATATGGTGAATGCGCAAGAGATGAATAGGAATAGAATGAAGAAAGATGAAAGCTGAAATTACTGGTACTGGTCAGGAGTCTCTAAGGTTTTCAAGCGCTCAACGACGTGCATGGATCTACGTGGGACGAATAAGCGAAAATGCGCAAGAATCATAAATCGACGTACATTAGAAAGACCTTTTCCGTGGACGAACTTTCTTGATTGTGAAATAACCAAGGAGGAAAGAATCGAAAAGCATTTGTATCGAGGTCGGTGCTGATTTGTCACTGACTGAAGAACCATATAAGCTGAAGAATTGGCCTGGAGGCGTGATGATCAAAAGGTATATATTTTTTCGAACGAACAGTACCGAAAATAAGACCGAAAAATAATGGTATCATGGGTAATGGGAACCTAAAACTATATTATTCTAAGAGTTTATTATTCGTAATATTGAATAGTAACTTACAGTTATTGAGGAATAAATTGGTCATAGTAGAATTTGTTTTGAACTCCGAAAATTACGATCTTGCTTTCATAACAGAGCATTGGATGAATGATGATGAATTAAAAGGTATTATTCCGAATTATAAGATAATTAGTTGTTATTCTAGGAAATCTTCTGAACATGGGCTGTCACTTGCTTGCGAAAAAAACACTCAATGTGAGCCTATGCCAGAATCGAATGAGCTATCAGTTGAAATTCTTATAGAGATCAGTGCAATGTTCGTGATGATGTTTAAAAAAAAATTCGAATTATTTATCCAGCAACTGTATAGGGCGTTCAGTATTGTTTCAGGTAGAAATTTCATCGATAAAATAATAATCGCCGGATATTTCAACTTCCGGTACTCCGGAGAGAATATCCAAGAGAAGTGCATAAATGTCAAGAAGTACTTATTTCAAATAACCTCAGTATTTTTTTCAACGAAGCCTCCAGAATTGCAAAGTCATCCAAAAATTTTATTGATAATGTCTTCGCAAAACCAAAACAATCATATGATGCAGATGTTGAGGGTTCCACTTGAGGATAATACTAAAAAAGTAAAATATGAATTAGTACTTACGTTCAATGAAAATTGTGTTGACGCATATGGAATATTTACTGATGTTTTCAATAAATGCTTTCCGGAGAGAAGAACGAAAAAAATTTATTTCGTGAATAAAAATTATGGAACAACCCTCAAATCATTGAACTGAAGAAAAGAGTTTATGCTGCTCACACAGTTTTCAAGGTAAAGAGGATTGAATTCTAGCGGAATCTGTATAGAGAATAGTGGCTGAAGTATTTTATAGAAGAAACGAGGAGAAGTATGGATGTTGATTTCGTAAATAGAGCGAGTAATGAGAGCCGAAAAATATATATACAAATCAACAGTTCATATCAGTTACAACAGTCCTTAATCTAAATCACAAAATCTTCATAGTCCTTAACCTCTAAAAATAACCCAAGTCCCAAATCTACTTGTCAATCACCACAAGTCCGCAACATTCCGTGAAGAGGGGGTTAGAGTGCACATGAAGCGATCAGAGTGGCGAGTTACACTATGTATTAGGCAACAGAATGAAATAGGCAAACGAAATGACTTAGGCATAAAAATGGGTTAGGCATACCAATGAATCAGGCAGAGAATAGATGAGGCATTCGCTCATCAGAAAATTGCTCATGCATGAAAGTAGAACACGGTCGTGGGCCTCACCGCGCAGCAGCCCACGTCACGGAAAGCTTCAGTCTAAGCACGATTGAGTTTCCTCATCTCGTACATCAACGTCAGCCCCGCGAGATGGACAGCAGGAGTCCGCCGAGGTAAAACGGCCCACCATCTAGGGACGATTGAGTTTCCTCATCTCGGCACCCAGATGTCGGATCCGCAATACCGGCTAAAGGACTCGTAAAGGACGTGATGCCCTGAAAGCCCTCCTGCAGCCGTCGTTCGGTCTCAACGATCGAACATCACACTCACCTCCTGGAACCTCGTCCTCCACAAGTGGCCCTCCGGTCCCCTCTCTATACCCCTTTCCTACCTTGGTATGTCTGCCTACCACTTGTAGCGTACCTGGCTGGGGGTACTCGGTTCGGCCAATCGTTTACACGATTGAGGGATGGTGAATAACACTCAGCACTCTCACGGAAGGGTGTTTATTTTACAGGAGATATTCAATACACTTCAACGAGGTACACATGAATGAAATGATCAAAGAACATTGTCTGTGTCTTGAATGAATGTCGAGTTCGAATTCCCAGACAATATCATAACTATTTATACTATATTGTTTATATTGTCTGTCATTATTCAACACGTAATGTATTGATAAAACAAGGTGGACATTGTATACAATTAAATAAAATGATTATCGGTCCTTGCTCGCCGGCACGTGCCAGCGGATGTAACCCTGATCCTAAAGGGCGCACATGCAAATATACAGGCTGCTTATACTACACCTTCCCTCTTTGAGAGAAAAAAATTTTTTCTATGAAAATACAAAATTTTTTTTTTGACATATCTATAACTTATTATCTATATATACAATACATATTTACTATTTACATCAGTCTTAATTCTAATCACTTGATAATCATTATTAGTCCTTTATGAAAAATATAATTTCACTCTGTTCTTGTGCACTTCTTTGAGTTTATTTTTGTCCGTTTTCACAATAATGTTCGGGTTTCTGCACTTCCACTATTTCGTAGGGACCGATGAATAAAGGGTCAAGTTTATTGTCAATGTCCTTATTATTCAAGAGCACCTTATCTCCTACTTTATAGCTAATTTCATTACATTTTTGTCGAAACTCTCTTTTCTTTTCAATTTTGTCTTTACCAAGTTTTCTCTAGCATCTTTCCATGCCGTTTGCAATCTATATTTTAGTTCAATAGGATAGTTGTCAAAATTGTAGATTGGATCTACCTGGCATTTTAAATTTTGGGGAAATTTACTAGGTTTTCCGAAAACTAATTCGTGAGGAGTATAGCGAGTTGAAGAGTTAACGGTATTGTTATATGAGAAGCACCAAAACGGAATCCAATTACTCCAGTTGTTACTTTCCTTAGCTGTGTGCATACGAAGGAAAGCTCCTAAGTGTTTATGAGAATTTTCAAGTGCACCTAATGTTTCGTGGTGATAAGCTGTTGAATTGAAACGCTTAATTTTGAGCAATTTACACGATTCACTAAATATTCTTGATAAGAATTCTGTGCCTTGATCTGTAACAACTTCAGATGGTATACCATACCTTAAAACAAAGTTTTGAATGAAAGATTTTGAAACTGTTTCTGCTTCTTTGTTTGGTAGAGGGTAACACTCTACGAATTTGGTTAAGTCGCATTGAATTGTTTTCAACATCGGATCTTAAGCCATTCCAAAAATATTCTCTTTTGATATTGTTAAACATGCGTTCGATACCTGCGTGTCCACCGGTTGGAAGCATGTGAAAATTATTCAGAATTATTTACCTTAGTTCTCTGTCTTCGACTCGCTTTACATCTCTTATTACATTAATTTTTAATGATGTTCCTAAAATTTCATTTTTATAATTTGTCAACATATTCAAAAATTTTTTATTGCTAGCTAGCTTTATGAGGTACAATTCTAATATATTATTTTCTGCGCATAATTTTTCCAGTTTCCTCAACGATGTACCTAAGTCGTACGCTGATCGGATGTCCTGGTTAATGAAAATAATTTGTGAATTCACATTATATATTAAATTCTCATTGTAATCCTCTGAATGTTGATTTTTCAAATTACGAAATTCTTTTTCTGAAAGTGGTCTCAACTCAACACTTTCTGCTGGACGTTTTAAAACTTCGACGACAACAGGCTGATCAATTCCTTTGCCATCGGAGGCATTCGTCTCGTGTTGTTTAGAACCTACTTCCTTTTTAATTCGAGATCTTGTCATGACGCTTATGTTTCCAACTATCCCGTTCGTCATTTCTTTGAGTTCTTCTGAATCTATTTTAATACGCGATAAGGCATCTGCTGTGACATTTTCTGAACCTTTTACATAATGAACCGTGAAGTCATATTCCTCTAGAATCAAACGGAATTTGGTTAGTCTACTAGACGGATTAGTCATATTAAACAGATAGATCAGTGGTCTATGATCGGTTAAGATTTTAAATTTCCGTCCATACAAATAAGGTCTGAAGTGTTTGACTGACCAAACTATTGCTAATAGCTCTTTCTCAATTGTACAATAGTTCTTTTCTGCTGGATTCAAACTCCGCGACGCGAAGGCTATTGGATGGTCATTTGAATTTGATAAAACTGAACCTAACGCAAATCCACTTGCGTCCGTTCTTAGGGTGAATACGTTATTTTCTGAAAAATCTGGATATTGAAGAATAGGCGCTTCCAGTAGGACTTGCCTTAAGGTTTGAAATGCGTTTTCGCAATCTTTCGTCCATTCGAAAACTTTTCCTTTGCGTGACAAGTTGTTCAAAGGTTGAGCAATTGCTGCAAAATTTTTTATGAATTTCCTATAATAATTAGCCAATGCAACAGAACGTTTTACTTCCTCCGCGCTAGTGGGTACAGGATATCGTGAAATAGCATCAATTTTTTCTGGATCTGGTGAAATGCCTTTATCCGATATGATATGACCTAGATACAACATTTCCTTTTTCAAGAACTTACATTTACTAGGATTTAATTTCAAATTAACCTCTCTCAGGCGTTGTAATACTTTGACTAAATTTTGATTGTGATTTTGCAAAGAATGTCCAAAGACTATTAGATCATCTAAATAAATAAAACATAAATCGTAATTTAAACCTGACATAGCTATTGTCATAAGCCTTGAGAATGAGCTGGGGCTTGTTTTCAGTCCCATTCCTAGTCTCTTCATCTGATATTGACCTCTTTCGGTTGTAAATGCTGTATATGGTCGGCTATCGGGGTGTAGTTCTAACTGATAATATCCCTGCGCTAAATCTAGATGAGAAAAGTAAACTGCTCCTGACAATGAATCTAGTATTTCAGTAATGTTTGGTAATGGAAATTTATCATCCTTAATTTGCTTGTTCAATAATCGGTAATCTACTACTACCCGAAATTTCTTAACTCCATTTCGATCCGGTTTCTTTGGTACAATTAGTAACGGTGAGGACCATGCAGATTTGGCTTCCTCTATAATTCCGTCTTGTAGCATTTTGTCTACTTGATTATGAATTTCATCCTTCTGTGAATGAGGTAACCTATACGGTTTAACATAAATTGGTTGAGCTTCTGGTTTGAGTAAAATTTTCTGTCGGTATAAATTAGTAACAGTTAACGGATCACCGTCCACGTGAAAAATATCTGCATATTTGGCACAAATTTTCTGTACGGCAGTTATTTCTTCTCTATTCAATGATTTCATATTAATTGAATCTAATATTTCATCTACTCTTTGAACGGATATTTCATTCCTACCATAATTTATAACGTCGAAATTTAAAAGACTCTCAAGTTTTGGAAGAAAATTTTTCAGCTTCACTTCTCTATCGTTCACATTCAACAATCTAATTGGAATCATATTATTTTTGGGTTTGCAATCATCCCCGCGATGATAACGCCTTCACATATTTGTTCGTTTAAAATGACACAATCTTCTGTTTCCTTAGTATGGCAATAATGAATTATTTCGCATCTAGGTGGTATAATAGTATAATGTTCAGCTTTGGATTCCAATGGTATATTAATTTCTTTATTATTATTCCTTAGTTTTAAAATGAAATTTTCATAATCAATTACTGCATTGTATTTCTTGAAAAAATCTGATCCCAGCACACCTTGTATACTCGAATCAAAGGACTTAATAACTGAAAAACTGTGAGTAAATCTTACATTTTTGAAAAGAATATTGAAATGCTTTGCGGAGCCCATGGATGCTGTGGACCCGGCTATACCTTTAATTTCTATTTTTCCTTCAGTATCTAAATATTCTCGTTTAGCTAAATATTCGGGAAATATACAACTAATACTTGCACCTGTACCAATTAAAAAATTTAATTCCTTATTGTCATACGTCACTGAGACATAATTTAAAGCATTTAAATTGTAACTAACATGAGCATTGGTCACGAAAAAATTTTTCTCCTACGTGACTTTGTTCCAAGACAGATTTCGTGCCCTCGTCTGCGAAATATGCTTTCTGTTGTTTCTTGTATTGATTGTTATTGTTTTTAAATTGGCTACGAGACCTGTGACCCTGACTTTGCCCACTAAGCGGCGTCTTAGAATTTTGTTTGTTATTATGTTTACCGCGGTCAGGACCTTGATAGGAATGGTTACGGTTAGAACTTCTTTTCTGATTAAAATCATTCCGTGTCGTATTGAACTGCTTCATATGGAAAGCCTTTTGACTACTAGTTTGAGCTGTATTCTTAACAAGTTCCTCTTCCCTAGCTGATGCCACAGCATCTTTAAGTGTGCTGAAATTTCTTGCCTTAATAATCGTCCTGATTTCCGTATTCCGTAATCCATTGGAAAAAGCGCTCAAAGCAATTTTTTCATTAACGTTCGCTAAAACAGGTAATGCTTCTGGTGCATTATCTGCTTGCGCGATTGTTAAATCGAGAGACAGTTGTTCAACGAGTTTGGCAAAATCTTCTATAGTTCTATCGGCTTGTTTTACATTATGGAGTTGGGCTGATAATGCTCCCGGTGCTTTTTAGTTATAAGAGTTTTCTCATATCTAGCATCAAATCTTCAACTTTCTGATACTCTTTCTTTAACCTTAATTTTGCATTTGTAGTTAATTTAATTTTTAGCACATAATTAATCAAAGATTTTTTACCTGGCTCATCGAGCATATCTTTATATAATTCAATGGCGTCGAGTAATTGCAATACCGATTCTTCCGAGCTAGTTATTGATGGCAGTAAAGAGGATGCCGTCCTCAAGTCAAATTTTTCAGTCATAATTAATTTTCCTGAATTACGTTTATCCTCAATCAATTTGGATCTTTCTTGAAGCAATTTTCTAGCTTCTACAAGTGAATTTTGTATGATTGTTTGGTTAGGACTAGATGCTTCGAGAAAATTTGATTCCGACTTGACAATTTCATTTAATTTGTTAAATTTGTACTCTAATATGTTTAGTTCATCTAAAAATTTATTGACTCTGTCGACCCGTTCCCTACGATCACTTGGCTCTTTTTGATATTTTCGAGGAATTTTGGGACACACCGCACAACTCAGCAAATTGTTCATTGTATTCCATGGACCATAATAACAAGGAAAGGAAAAAAAAAACTCTTACGGGTTTCCTTTACACTAAGTCCTGGTGGCTCCTCCTGATTTCCTGTTGTACCTTCTTCTCGATCGCTTTCTTAGCCTTCCAATAGAGGTACATTACTGCGCCAACACATCCTAGCAGGAATGCTATTATTCCGAGGATTTCTGGGATCGATAAGGTCTTGCCTGTGTCTGCAATTGCTGAAGTGGCTGCGCTGTTCCCTGTTTGGGCAATGATTACTTCCTCTTGCTTAGACTGCCCTGATCCCATCTTGGTTTTGTGGTGGACTGCGACCTCTCACTGGATGAATATACCCATATTTATAATGCTGCTGACCATCTGGACCTCTACTCGTGTAGGACTGGCAGAATCGCCATGTAGCGTACCTGGCTGGGGGTACTCGGTTCGGCCAATCGTTTACACGATTGAGGGATGGTGAATAACGCTCAGCACTCTCACGGAAGGGTGTTTATTTTACAGGAGATATTCATTACACTTCAACGAGGTACACATGAATGAAATGATCAAAGAACATTGTCTGTGTCTTGAATGAATGTCGAGTTCCCATTCCCAGACAATATCATAACTATTTATACTATATATATATATATTCTTTTGAACTTTTGGCTTACAATATTTCGTTAGCAAACAATAAAGCATACAGATCAGGGGTTAGTGACGGGGTGTCATACAATTCGGCGTATCACATAAAAGCCTAGGAAAAAACCCCGTAAAAAAAAACCCTGGCTCCCCGCCTAAGTGTGAAAGTACAAAAATAAGCTGAAATATATTTGGGATTTCTTTCTTCAAGAGTGATCTTCTATTGATGGAAACAGAGACTTCTTCAAGGTGCCCACATCGAATCTGGAAATAAAAAGACAAAAGCAGAAAAAAGAACTGAAAATCGAAAATACAAAATTTGAAAGAGATAAAGAAAACTTCCTCAAATTAGCCTTTTTGGATTAACTCGATATTGTGAATCAAGAATTTTTTAACATAACAAGCTAAACCATAAATTTCACTAATTAGATAATCAATTAATACATAACCTTTTATTATTCCTCTTCAACGAAGATTTTTTTTTTTAGTATCCGTATGTGTCTCTTGAAGGAGAATAATCTCAGCACCATAATCCTTTGTTATTTTAGAAATGTAGTCACTCTTGTCCTTAGAAATACCTTCTATATTCAAATCTATTGTAATACACAAAATTTGTCGCCAATCTGCAAGGAGGATTCTTCGAATCGGGTCTTGCGGTCCAAGTGATGATTTTTCAGATCTTCTTATGTTTGAAGTCTGCTACGGAACCCATTCAAAGGGAAATCATCATCCATAGTTGAGGAAGGTTGTGATATAACACTTATTTCATTGAAAAAATAGCAGAGGAAAAATTATCAACTGACATTCTATTATATTATATTCTATTTATACTATATTGTTTATATTGTCTGTCTATTATTCAACACGTAATGTATTGATAAAACAAGGTTGACATTGTATACAATTAAATAAAATGATTATCGGTCCTTGCTCGCCGGCACGTGCCAGCGGATGTAACCCTGATCCTAAAGGGCGCACATGCAAATATACAGGCTGCTTATACTACACACTGAACTCACTCCCAGCACTAACAACACTGGCTGGACCCTCCCCACTGAACAGTAAAGGCTTTCCTTTTCGAGTTCCACGCCGTGCGAGGAACTGCCGTTCCCAGTGCTCGACTCGCCTATAAGTACCATTCTCGGCCTCCCCACCAACATACGTCGTGCGCACTGCAGATGGAGGTGGGAATGATCGGTCGGTGTCCCCACCGTTCAGCGTGATCTCGCTGGATTCGAACGAGGTCAACGGGTCTCCACTACTTAAACAAAACTACTTCGTTACACTCTCCCCTTACTTCCATAAAAAAAAGAATTTTTTTTCTCTTTCCTTCCTGACCAAAAAAAAAGAAGAAGAAAGGACCTTAGCCTAATAAAACACAAGAGAAAATCTTAGTCCAAATCAACAATATAAAAATCAACAATATAAGAGGAAATCTTAGCCCAAATCAACAATATAAGAGAAAATCTTAGCCTAAATCTACAACATAAGAAAAAATCTTAGCCTCAATCAACAACATAAGAGAAAATCTTAGCCTAAATCAACAACATAAGAGGAAATCTTAGCCTAAATTAGCGGTAACATACAAGAGGAAATTTTAGCCTAAATCAGCAATTCTCTCTACTGTTTGTCGGCGTTTGTGACGCGCACGTGCGTTCCTTTAGGAGGGCGGTGACGCTCACTACTGTCATGTCGGAAAAAGACGCGCACTATGCGTTCATTTGAGAGGGCGGTGACGCGCACTACTGTCATGCGGGGGAAAAGACGCGCACTATGCGTTCATTTGAGAGGACTGTCATCGCGCACTACTGTCATGCGTTCATTTGGAAGGCGGTGACGCGCACTACTGTCATGTCGGAAAAGGACGCGCACTATGCGTTTATTTGGGAGGGCGACGCGTCTGAAACATAGAAAGCGTAAGCGGGCTTCAGGTCTTTTATATGAATATGCCTTAACCTCTTGCCCGATCCGTCTCGCAAGTCGTAGACCACCGGTGAAACTACTTTGGTCACAATATATGGTCCAGAAAATTTCGGCTCTAATTTGCCCGAAAACTGGTTCGCAGCTGAGGACAGCGGTCGTTCCCGGCGCCAGACTTCATCTCCCACTCTACATCTCCATTCCTGTCGCCGGAGATCATAATAGCGGCTTTGCTGGGTAAATGCCCGACCCAACTGCACCCGTACCAATTCAAACACTTCGCGTAGCCGTTTTACCCGACTCACGTGACCTCGGACCTCCTCACGACCGGCATCCTGAGCCTCTCCCTCATCCGCTACGGAGGCTTCTGGCTCCTCTCTGGGACCATCGTCATCAACAACCACTCTTGGTGTGTTCATTTCACGGCCGAAGTTGAGGAACGACGGAGTAAATCCCGTCGACTCGTGTCTCGCCGAATTCGTCGCCATAGCCAGCTCGGGTAGTCTCTCGTCCCATTTACGATGATCGCCTTCACAAAATTGCGCTATCATCTTCAACGTATGATTCGCCCGTTCGACCGCATTCGCTTGAGGGCTGTACACCGGCGTGAATCGTACTCGAACTCCCAATTGCTTCAGTAAGCTCCGAAATTCTCGACTAACGAACTGTTTGCCGTTGTCGCATATCACCGTGCGAGGACAACCAATCTTGGCAATTACCTGCTCGAAGAGAGCCTTCGTTACTGCTGGTGCTGTCGCCTTACGTAGAGCTCGAAATTCCACCCACTTGGTGAATTTATCCTGAGCCACAAATACAAACGTATTCCCTCTGGTAGAGCGCGGTAATGGACCAATCAGGTCAACGCAGACTTTATCCCAGGGGTCTTTTCCTATACTTGGCTGCATCTTTCGAGGAGTCTGTTGCTGCGAAACTTTATATCTTTGGCAGGACTGACACTATCTCACGAATTTAGCTATGTCTCTAAACATTCCTGGCCAGTAATATAGTTTAGCCATCCTGCAACCTGTTTTCGCTATTCCCATATGTCCGGCGGTTGGAGCATCATGATTTTCCCGCATAAGAGCCTCTCTTTGTTTGGCGGGCACACACATCTTCCAGGGTCGGGACATATCGGGTTCAGTCAAGTCGTTCGACTCGAAGAAATGTCGATATAATTTGCCATCGCTCACGCAATAGTCGGGCAACGCCTCGGGATTATTTTCGACTTCGGCCAACTTCCTCGCATGCCACTTGCATTTGGTCTCCTCAGACAAGCAAATCTCTCCCTCGGTTGGGCCAGCTAATGGACTTCTTGACAGCGCATCGGCCACTCTATTGAGGGATCCTTTTCGGTATTTTATGTCGAAATCGAACTGTTGCAAATAGACTATCCATCTGGCAATACGTCCTGCAGGGCTCTTTACTGAATTCAGCCATCGGAGCGACTGATGATCTGTCAATACTGTAAAGTGGTATCCCTCAAGGTAGGGTCGCATCTTCTCCACGCCCCATACTATAGCCAGACACTCTTTCTCTGTTGTCGAGTAATTTTGTTCAGCCGGTGACAACGTTCTACTAGCATAGGCTATAACTCTTTCGACCTCATCGACACTCTGGGCCAGCGCTATGAACAATCCTTGATCCGAAGCATTAGTCTGCAGCACGAACGGCTGCTCAAAATCAGGACACGCTAAAACTGGGGCCTCCATGAGTTTCTTCTTTAGCAGTTCGAAAGATTTTAGTTCCTCTGCCTCAAAACGCCATTTCTGCTTCTTGCGTAGTAGGCGAGTCAACGGTGCCACAATCTGGGAAAACTCCGGTATGAAGCGACGGTACCAAGATGCCACTTCGAGAAATCTTCTAATTTCACAGACACTTCGGGGTACTGGTATTGCCTGTATCGCCGCCACCTTGTCAGGATCGGTCTTGATTCCGTCCGAGGACACGACATGACCCAAATATCTCAGGCTTCTGCACCCAAACCGACACTTCTCTGGATTCAGCTGTAAGTTAGCTGCTTTAAGCCTTCGAAAAACCTCGCTCAGTGTTTGCAGATGATGTTCTAGCGAGTCACCCAAAACTATTATGTCATCCAGGTATGCGAAAACAAAGGGTTCCATCTCTAGTCCAATGATCCGATCCCGTAATCTCTGAAGTGTTGCTGGCGCAGAATGTAGACCAAATGCCATTACTCGGAATTGAAAAAGACCTCGCCCAGGTACCGTAAAAGCTGTTAGGGCTTCACTTCCTTTGCTCAGGGGTACCTGCCAATATCCTTGCCGTAAATCTAGGCTACTGATATACTTTGCTCGCCGTAGTTTGTCGAGGATATGCGAGATGTACGGCAGTGGGTATGCATCTTTTATGGAAGCTTCGTTTAATTTTCGGTATTTCACGCAAAATCTAGCTCGTCCGTCCTTTTTCTTAACTATTACCACAGGCGAGCTCCATGGACTGCTAGATGGCTCTATTATTCCCTCCTCTAGCATTCGGTCGAACTCTTCATTGATAATCTCTTGTGTCGCAGGATTACGTGGTTGGTATCTTTGTTTAATGGGTTCAGTCCCGGTTTGAGCTGAATCTTATGTTCGACCAGGCTCGTCGTTCCTTGTATATCGTCAAATTGTTCAAGTTCCTGTCAGAAAGCGGTTAAGCTCTCGTCTTTCTTCCTCAGGTAGTTCCAATTCTTCATAGTCGTAATCGGCTTCCGAGCAGAACAGTGATTCCTCTCGGACAGATCTCAGTAATCTACCTCTGTAGTAGCAGGATACAGTTCTTAGTTCAATGCTAAAATCGTAGTCACTCAGCACGTCCATCCCAACCACTATGTCTATCGGTAAACTCTCCATATACAGCATATCCAACGTGATACAGTCGTCGTGCAAGCGCAATGGAAGTCTATAGTATATTGGGATTGATACTGACTGTCCATCAGCTATCTTCGCCGTAGCCTGGTGTGTGAAAGATGGTATGTTCAATCGATCGCAGTAATCAGCCACAGTTCTTCCCAGGAATGACTTCGTAGCACCGTGTTACGGAATATTTCGAAAATGCTTCATTCGCTGCGCGTCGCCGCCACTGCCTCCTGTAGATTCGCATAATCTCGATATTGTTTAATTTCATTTTCCTTCTGCGAGAGTATTTATCGAACGATACAATAAAATAACATAATGTACCTGAATGAAAAGCGTGTTTCTTCGATACTGCGTATAGAAAACATATGTGTAGGGGATGTGTGAACCATTGCGAGGTCGAGATATTTTCATAATTATTTCTAATTAATCTTCATCGTTGTTGGCTTGTGAATTAGAAAGAATTTATCTGATTGATTTCGTTATTACGGATTAAAATAATTACACAGGCTGAGTGTCATTGTATTGTAATAAAGTTGTATCTACCTTCTTGTCTTACCTTACTTCTTTATTACATTCGATTTATCGGATTCTGACACGAAAAACCAACGTGAACTTCAGGCTTCCACAACAACTTGTAAGTAGTTGAAAAATAGATTTTCTCGAGAATTATATATATGTGTTCCGAACGATTTATCTCATGTTAGGTTCTGTTTACAGGAGGCCACTAACTTCCTGGTTACGTTTTTATTAATTCTCTACATTGAATTAGCTGGTATTTTCCTGTAGAGAGGATTCATTCCTTTTGCACGTTGCACGTGTGGATTTTCTACCACTTTCGATTATCTGAGATCTTATTGGATTCGATCAGGTGCTCTTCAGGATAAGGAAGATCTTACATAATTCAGGTCAGACCTTACCATTTTTTTTTCCTGACTTTGTAATACACTTTACGCTGGAAACAACATTCAGGCAAGAACTACGTTCGTCTCGAGTAAATATCATCTATGATTTGGAATTAATGTTCAATCATACTCAAAATTTATGTTTGTACAAGATAATGTAATTGGGCAGAATGTATATTTTTGGGGATCAAATTTAGATCTTGTGAAGCGCTTGTAACGTTACAACCGTGGCAATCTCTTGGGTATCGATTAGGCTGAATATTTAGATTATATTTAAGTTATTATTTATTTTATATCTTATATCTCATTACTACTTGGATATTTCGTAATTAAAACCAAGGTTAGATCATACAAAAATTGTTTATAAGTTCAATAAATTACGTGGCGCCCACCTTATTGTAAAATTAATTCTTGTCTATTTATCTTATTTGCAACCCACCACACTCTCCGACTGAAGGGCATAGTTATCCATAACACCAAGGATAGTTTTATATACTTATTTTTTTGTTCAGTTACAATTCAAATTTGATTCACGTCACGATTTTCTTTTTGAGAAATCTGAACTGTAACAATTGGCGCCTTAAACGTGGAGCCTGCCTGACTCATTTTTTGTTGTTTCCATTTGCATTTTGATTTCTATTTCGAATCATTTCTGAATCGTCAGATAAGATTTTGATTGAATCCATTGGCGTACGGGTCGAGAATATATTGTGTGAGAAGGCCTGCACTTATTCAACTATCAATATTGCTTTATTAAGTTTCCTGAATTTGATGGATGGTTGTTGATTGATGCCGTGTGTACCTATTTCCTAATATTTTTTTTTGTATAATTTTTTTTTTGAATAATTTCATGTTATCTTTGCTGCTGATAGAGTTGTATTCTGTAGTCGATTTTTGCCGTGATATTGTTGATTCGTTACTTCGTTATTGAGGAGACAGTGGCGTGCACATAAGTATCTGCATAAGTAACTCAGTAACGGTTTTTTTTTTTTGGGGAATATTGAATTCATTTAGTTTTTGTATTTATTCTGGAGAACACTTGAAAATTAAAGTTATATTTTTTTGTTTTGCAATCTTCAATATGCCATTGCGTTTCAATCTCAATAGGCTTAGGAAGGATGAGCTTCAGTATGAGTTATCAGTTAGAGGGTTTAAAACAACTCCGGAACAAACTGTCGTTGATATGCGTTCATGCTTGCGTCCTTTGTTGAAATTGGAGAAGGGAAATCGGTCATTTTCATACCCAGAAATAGTGCTTGACGCGTCACAGGAGTTGAAAATTTGCACAGACAAATTCGTTTTGGTTCAAGATGATTTCGGAAAACCTGAGTTTAATAATGAGTTGGCTTTTACGCGCTTAACTCACGTAAGCAATAGATTAATTAGAATTTCTTCGAATATGCTCGATGATATGTTGTCGGAGAGATTGGATAAGTTGAAAATTGAAGTTAGTAATGCACTCGCAGCTGTTGAGTCGGGTCAGATAACTGAGTATCCGGCGGATGTTATCGACAGTGATGATGGATCCGGTTCTGATTCTTCGAATGATGTAGATGCGCAGAAGCGTGCTGATCTGGCTTTGTTGAGAACAAGTACCAGAGACAATTTTGGTTTTCTTAACTCTTCTTGTAATATACAAAAGTGGAATTTAAAGTTTACTGGTGATCCGAAAGGTATGTCGGTTCATAATTTTTTGGAGTGCGTTGAGGAGATGCGAGAAGCCAGAAATGTTGCTCACTCTAAGTTATTTGATTCGGCCATAGATTTATTTTCTGATAAGGCACTAATGTGGTATAGATCTAATCGTGAACGCTTTAGCGATTGGAACGGTTTGTCGGCGTTGTTAGTCAAACATTATGAACCACCGGATTATCGTCCAAGATTACTTAAAGATATAATGAACAGAACTCAAGATCAATCGGAATCTATCGTAGATTATTTAACTTGTATGAATTCCATGTTCAGACGTTATGGCGAGGTAGACGAAAATATTAAGTTGGGTATTCTGACTCGTAACTTGTCTCCGTTTTACTCAACGCAGTTACCTACTGTTACATCGATACAGCAGTTAGAAGATGCTTGTCTCAAATTGGAGACGAAAAAATTCAGAGCTGATAATTATGTTCCTCCATCGAGGAGACGGCATGGATATGTTGAACCGGACTTGGCGTTCATAGCTTCGGCGACACCATCTACCTCCTATGGTGTTCATGATTCCGCAAATTTTGTATCTGAAGTTTCAACTTCTAGTGTGGGTGAACGTTTTAACTCGAGCAATAAGATAATTTGTTGGAACTGTCAGAGGTCGGGACATTCACGTCGGTTCTGCTCCGAACCAAGGAAATTGTTGTGCTACCGTTGTGGGAAAATGGATGTGACGGTCAAAACTTGTCCACATTGCTCTGTTTCAGGAAACGGACAGCGGAGGCCCTAAATGGTCGCGATAGCGCTTCCGCATCCACAGAACCGACCTCATCTGATAATACCTTCGAAAATAAAATCCTTCTCGATTTCATTATATCCCATGCTCCTTATGATGAAAGGCCATATCTTACCGTGAATATATTAGGTTATTCGATAACCGGACTTCTGGATTCTGGGGCTGTGCGTACCGTTGTTGGACAGTCGGGCTATGACATATTGCAGCGTCTTGGTTTGAAGTTAACTCCTGATAATTCGTCATGTAGAGTTGCCAATGGTGAAAGCTGTTCAAGTCCTGGCTACATAAAAACGCCTATTACGTTGAAAAATAAAATGCGTTGGATTGATATACTTGTGGTTCCTTTATTACCGCATCGGTTGATATTGGGAGTTGATTTTTGGCGAAAAATGGGTATAGTTCCCAAATTAAATGAAGATGTTTGGCATTTTTCCGATGGACCTGTTAAATTGTCGTAGCTGTGTACTATAGAGAGCAAATCGCACTTGAGCGAGCTGCAGTCAAAATCTCTACAGACCTTGATTGACGAAAAATTTCGCCTTATGGGTGATGAAATTGGTTGTGCTAAAGTTCCAGAACATGAAATAGAATTACTACCCAATACTAAACCAATCAAACAGAGATGGTATCCCGTATCTCCAGCCAAGCAGAAGATTATTGATGAACATTTGGAGTCAATGTCGAGGAATGGAATCATAGAACCTTCCAAAAGCCCTTGGTCATCTCCGGTATGTTTAGTTCCGAAACGTGATGGTTCCTTTAGATTTGTTGTAGATTATAGACAGTTGAACGCTGTGACTAAAAAGGATGCGTATCCGATACCGTACATTTCTGCGATTTTAGATCGTTTACGAGACGATAGGTTTATTTCGGGTCTTGACATAAAAAGTGCTTTTTTCCAGATCCCTATCGTTGAGAGCTCTCGGGAGTATACTGCGTTTACGGTTCCTGGCAGAGGTTTATTTCAGTTTCGTCGTTTGCCGTTCGGGCTTGCCAACTCTCCTGCTACTTGGCAACGAATAATAGATTCAATTTTGGGAGCAGACCTTCAACCTTCGGTTATGGTCTATCTAGATGATATAATTGTTGTTTCCCAAGACTTCGAAACACATTTAAAAACATTGAGTATGGTCTGCGATCGACTCATGGATGCTGGTTTAGTTGTGTCGCGGGAAAAATGTAGATTTTGTATGCCGGAACTCAGATACTTAGGTTACATAGTCGACGCGAGTGGACTACGAGCTGATCCAGAGAAGGTACAAGCCATACTCGATATACCTCGTCCTAATTCGGTGGCTGAGATCAGAAGATTGATTGGCACAGCTTCTTGGTATCGTCGATTCATACCGCATTTCTCTTCACTTATGGCACCACTTACGAACTTGACGAAGAAGAACGTTACTTGGTCTTGGTCAAATGAGTGTGAACAGTCTTTTCAGGAACTTAAAGAAAGTGCGTCTACGTCTCCCATATTATCGTGTCCAGATTACGATAAAACATTTACAGTACAGACAGATGCCTCTGGATACGGCATTGGAGCTGTCTTGACTCAGGAAAGACCTGATGGTGAGGAAAAGGTGATATCATATCTCTCCCGGTCACTAACTCGTCAAGAGAGAAATTTTTCCACCACAGAAAGAGAGTGCTTAGCTGTAATTTGGGCAGTTGAGAAGCTTAGACATTATTTGGAGGGAACCTCTTTCAGAGTCATCACGGATCATCACAGTCTTCTTTGGTTGCAAAACCTTAAAGATCCACAAGGACGATTGGCACGATGGAGCTTGCGACTGATGCCGTATAGTTTTCCGAACAACCACATTCTCTTGCAGAAACGCCATCTCTCCCACACCTTGGACAGGAAATCTTGGGGGGGTTTCGGCAGTTTATTCGCATATGTCCTGTCTCTCCACATTTAAAACATACCATCGTGTCCTTTTTGAATCTCACAGTTCTTCGGTTGGGACTAGGCCGTGGTTCCTGGGCGACAACGTTCGTTCTAACGACCGTGTCACTATTCCTGTGTGGCAACTCCATCGACGTTCTAGTCGGTACTTCAGGTCTATTCGTGTCCGACACATTCGGTCTGGTTTGCGGGCTTTGGTACACGAGATGAGGCTCTGGTGTTACTATGGCATTCTGTACTGGTGGTGGTTTATACTGTTGTGCCTGCGAATGAACCAACTCAAACGCCTTGCCTTTATTCAGTAGTTCCTCAATTGTATCAGTATGCTGGAATACGTGTGCTCTCTGAAGATGTGGCAACAAGCCTCGTCTGATAATTGTGACTTGCTCGGTCTCAGTTGCACAGTTATGTCCCAGCTTTCAAAATAGGTTTTGCATTCGAGTCACATACAGTACCAGTTTTTCATCTTTGCCTTGCGTTCTCTTTTTAATATCCTCGAGAAGCAACTCTTCGTAATTCGGTGGCAAGAAGGCTTCTTTGATTTTGGTCTTAAAATCTTCCCTCTTCCCTCTTTAACTCTGCTTTTCGTGGCACATACCAATCTCGTGCATCACCCCTCAATATCTCGTAAATTGACTTAAACAATTCTCCGTGTGTCAGGTTTCTCGACTCGGCTAGTTGTTCGATCTCGTTCAGAAACGCTGTGATACTTCCCGAGCCGTCATAATGTACGTTACACATGTACAATGGGACTGTGGGGGCACGAGTGGGGCAGATGTGGTACATACTCCTCTCGTCCTCCCGTTGTGGGGGAATTGGTGTTTCTCTCTCTTGTCTCCTTGTCTGCACCGGTAGTGGAGTAACCACAGACTCCACTGACTCTATTGTCTCCCCAACTATGTTCGCATTCTGTACTGATGCTCTCCTCGTGGATTCAGTAAATCCACGTCTTGGTATCTCTGTCGTCGTTGGCACAGCCTCTCTGCGCATCCGGCTCCGTAATGACTCAAAAATCTGGCGGTTGATGGAACCAGTCGTCGTTCGTATCCCACAAGGTCGCATATTTGTCCCAATCGTTCGAAATTCCTCGTCTCTGCCGTCGATGTCAAATGACAGCCTCTGGTCTCTAACTTCTCTTGCTCGGTAAGTCCTATCAGTCATCGGTATCAAAACCGGCATATTATCTACAGGTATCGGCGCA
This sequence comes from Micraspis discolor, assembly GCA_030674115.1. NCBI lineage: Eukaryota > Metazoa > Arthropoda > Insecta > Coleoptera > Coccinellidae > Micraspis > Micraspis discolor. Next base: position 182,663 of record JARTUT010001341.1, read on the forward strand.
TCAATTAAAGACGGCGTCTCAGTCGCCTCCGTGGCCAATCCAGCAATGCTACGTGCATCCTCTAACGCTATTCGAGCGTCCTCTAAAACTTCCATCATTCTATCTCTCGTCAGGCCTTCCTCCATGGTGCCTGGTCTCAACAACCTCAATCTATGCTCAACATGCTCCAGGCGGCTGAACATCCTCCTATATACATTTCGTGCATTTCCAGTGTCAAACTCCGGAACATCTTCCAACAATTCGCTCAGTTTCGTACCACAGATCGCCAGCTCCACTGGGGTATCCAGCTCCATATCCTCGGGAATGTCTATCCCTCTTGACAGCGCTCTCCTCAGCATCAGCCTATGCTAATCCTCAGTGGATCCAACTTCCAACCTCCGGGCACGCAACTCCCATACGAGTTCATCACTCCGAAGCATATCCACATCCATCCTTACTTCCTCAGGATATCCAGCAACGTCCAAACTCCAACAACCTCAAACTCCAACAACCAACGTCCCTGCTCGGGCTCCAAATTGTAACGCCCTTACGTGCAGTTCCTTTATTAGTAAACTCGGGCGCCAGACTATTTGCTTCTGAGGGCGTCACCCTCACCTATCGAGCTCCTCCGGAATGTCCAGATGCTCAAGCCTAGGCAGACTCCAGTGGAGAATGAAGTGGGTAGCTGTTGGAGGTGTCACCAATAAAACACTCGGTTAACCAAAAAACATACTCTCTATTCATACCAAATAAACAAACTTTCCGAAATAATACGTCTCACAGTCCTTAAAACCAATCAACAGTTCATATCAGTTACAATAGTCCTCAATCTAAATCACAAAATCTTCATAGTCCTTAACCTCTAAAAATAACCCAAGTCCCAAATCTACTTGTCAATCACCACAAGTCCGTAACATTCCGTGAAGAGGGGGTTAGAGTGCACATGAAGCGATCAGAGTGGCGAGTTACACTATGTATTAGGCGACAGAATGAGAAAGGCAAACGAAATGACTTAGGCATAAAAATGGGTTAGGCATACCAATGAATCAGGCAGAGAATAGATCAGGCATTCGCTCATCAGAAAATTGCTCATGCATGAAAGTCGAACACGGCCGTGAGATAAGGATGAAAATGGGTGAGGCATGAAAATGACTAAGGCCGTGTGATAAAAAAATGAGAATATCTCGGGGTTAAAGCGAGAGAGGGGCGAAAACCAAAGCCTCACTCAGGCCAACATGGACCATCCAAGCGGAAGGGGGTCTCTGGGGCACGGTTCCGCACGGCGCAACTAGTGTCCGCGCGCAACAGAATCCCTCGAAGAGAACTGCCAAGGCCAAGCCCAAATCGGAGTGACCGGTGGTATGGTGTGCGCATGCGCAAATCACCGCTCGTCCACCCGCGATGACGACAGGGCCGAGGTCGAACCAAGTGCCTGCCGCACAGCAGCCCATACCACGGAAAACTTCGGCCTAAGCACGATTGAGTTTCCTCATCTCGTACGTCAACGTCAGCTCCGCGAGACGGACAGCAGGAGTCCGCCGAGGTAAAACGGCCCACAACCAAGGGACGATTGAGTTTCTTCATCTCGGCACCCAGATGTCGGATACGCAATACCGGCTAAAGGACCCAGCCGACACCCGTGACGAATCCCGCACCCTCAAAGATCGGGGCGAACCCAGTGCCTGCCGCGCAACAGCCCACGTCACAGAAATCTTTGGTCTAAGCACGATTGAGTTTCCTCATCTCGTACATCAACGTCAGCCCCGAGAGATGGACAGCAGGAGTCCGCCGAGGTAAAACGGCCAACAACCTAGGGACGATTGAGTTTCCTCATCTCGGCGCCCAGATGTCGGATTCGCAATACCGGCTAGAGGACCCAGCCGACACCCGTGACGAACCCGTGCCTCTAAGGGGTCATGGTCGACAAACGACAACAGGGGGCACAGCACACGACCCTCACCGCGCAGCAGCCCACGTCATGGAAAACTTCGGTCTAAGCACGATTGAGTTTCCTCATCTCGTACATCAACGTCAGATCCGCGAGATGGACAGCAGGAGTCCGCCGAGGTAAAACAGCTCACCACCTAGGGACGATTGAGTTTCCTCATCTCGGCACCCAGATGTCGGATCCGCAATACCGGCTAAAGGACTCGTAAAGAAGGTGATGCCCTGAACGCCCTCCTGCAGCCGTCGTTCGGTCTCAACGATCGAACCTCACACTCACTTCCTGGAACCTCGTCCTCCACAAGTGGCCCTCCGGTCCCCTCTCTATACCCTTTTCCTACCTTGGTATGTCTGCCTACCACTGAACTCACTACCAGCACTAACAACACTATCTGGACCCTCCCCAATAAACAGTAGAGGCTTTCCTCTTCGAGTTCCGCGCCGTGCGAGGAACTGCCGTTCCCAGTGCTCGACTCGCCTATAAGTACCATTCTCGGCCTCCCCACCAACATACGTCTCGCGCACTGCAGTTGGAGGTGGGAATGACCGGTCGGTGTCCCCACCGTTCAGCGTGATCTCGCTGGATTCGATCGAGGTCAACGGGTCCCCGCTACGCAAACAAAACTACTTCGTTACAACTATGTACTGCAATATTCTCGATAAGGAGAATAAAATACATGTTATGTTGGTGATTTTGTTTGAAGAGTTGTATAGTTGAAAAAAAAAAGAGAACTTGTTTTTTAAATCATTTATTCGAAAAACAGTGTATATCTCGGAAACCTTATTGATAACCTTTTTCTCGTAATATTATTTCCTCTGTTAGAATTTTTGGTGTGATATATTTGTGATTATTCTGAACGATTTCCGGTCCATGCTATTCTGGATGATATTTCAGAATTCGTTGAATATTCAACGAATTAACTGATTTTACCTGTTTGATTTGATACTTGTCCCTTTATTTCTGGATTTTATATCTTTGAGCCAGGTAAAGCAAAAGATGTAAACAGTGGAAGCAAGTAAGTGTTAGTCAGATATTGTCCACTCACAATTCGAGGAAAATTTGAAATTCAAACTGTTCATCGGATAATGTCTCGGTAGACATCGAAATTTTGGATGTAATCAAGATTTGTTCAGTAAATTGGAAGATCTTGTAAATATGAATACAACTGAAATTTGAGCGGAGATAAAGTCTATACATTATAAATTCAAGAGTATAGAAAGGAGATCCCTGAGGTTGGAGGAAAGAATTGCTAATTTGGAACGTTCCAGCAAAAAAAATGATAGAGTCGTAATTCGTATTCATCAGGATAGAAAAAAATCTATTAAAATCTACGCTCGAGAAACTAAATTTTTATTTGGAACTGAACTTTGGGAAGAAGACATAGACGATATATACACATTTGGAAGAAGGAATACCATCATAGTAAAGATCGTCTCATATCTCAGAAAGCAGGTCATCTTCAAACAACTGTTCAAATTGAGGAGGACTGAAATCTCAAATTCAAACGATTTAAGTCCTGAAGACCGAAAAACCAATGAATACTTCGCTAAGCATCTTGAGGAGGCAAAATCATAACATACATAAAAATTATGAGAACCAAACGTGGTGCAATTATACGGCTGATAGAAAGATGAATATTCTTTTTTGTGGTGTTTTGTTGTGTTTTGTTGTTCCAAAGAGCTTTTGAAGTTATATTAGTCTCTTTTATATAAATCCTCGATTCTTTTTAAACCCCAATCGTTTAATATTTTCTTTCATATATCTCTGACATGAAAGCAGTCTCCTGCTTCGTGGGTATACATTTGTATACTGCGAAATTATTTTATTGTTCATTTGAAGTCATTGAGATTGTTCTTAGAGTAAATAAAATTATTATAATTATATGTTAAATTAACCTTATTGCGAGAAGATGAGTTATGAAGTGCAATTTTTTGTGGATTTTTACATCCGATGTCCTCGCTGAAACAAGTATGCTTATCGCGCAAGGCGCAAGACAGATTTTTAACTCCAAATAATCAACGACAACTTTATATCTCAGTGAACAGTGGCGTCAGATTTCATCTACCGATTTCACACTTTCATGAGAAACAAATAAAATGAATACCAAATTGCAACAACACAGTATATCATAAAAAGAAGCAATATTATACTACTATGCTCATTTCTACAGTAGAGTCAACTATTGTATAATACTCCGGGGTTCATCACCGGATACCCGCAGGGTCTTTGTGAAGCAAAAACCTGCAATTACGGGCATTGTAGGGGTCAGCCAAACAACGAGTTGTAGGCCCCTATTCGAAAAATATAGAATTCTTACAACTAGATGCTGCTACATCCTTGAATGCCTCATTTATGTCCATAAGATCAAGGAGAATTATCAAAAACATTCTGAGATACACGAATATAATACAAGAAAAAAACAACTCATCACACCAAGACATCGATTGAGACAGATACAAGGTACACATAGAAACCAAGGAACTAAAATTTTATAATAAACTGCCGGAGCACATACTTCGTGATGAAGATTTTAAGGAAGTCGTAGAGAAAATCCTAACGGAGAAAGTTTCATTCCGTTTATGAATTTTGGCACATGATTTTGATGAATTGGTTTTAACCAATAACTCGATAGAAGTTGATTTGTTTGTACTCTTTTGTATTGTATATTGTTATTTTTCATGTGATAACATATATATAACTCATTTATCTTTTTATATGAAACACCCTGTAGCGTTTTTGAGGGAAATAAATGAATATGAATATGGACATGAGAGGAAGGTTTTATGGAAAAACAAAAGTAATCCTCACATGGTGACGTTTTGAATAACCAACATTATTTCAAGACCAAAACTGTATTACCAGAAAATTCTTCTAACATTCAATAATCCGCAAATAGAGTGTCGATTTGTCAGGAATTATTTATCTAAATGAAATATTCTAAAAGATTGAGAAAGAGGTTATATTTTTTAAAACGATTTTTTCTCTTTTCTTTGACCAAATCTCGATTATGGTTATTTCCTACGATGGATAACACTGATTCAGAATAATTTTGTAATAAAAATATAATACAAAGACTACAGTGAATTCATCGATAGACTTATCAAACGGACCTTAGATCATTTATAGACAAGATTAGAGGAATAAAATGGCTTTTATCCCTTAACAGGTTCTGTGGGTTGAAATCAATCACACGTATCACCAGGCACTCCAAACTTGGTCTCAATAAATGACAACAACCGTTAGTTTAGATTTGCACGCTAGTATAGAATTCAGTAGCTGAGATTTTCAGTGTATCCGAAACTCTCCTATGCATCGACACTAGATTCTGTCAAATTCAATCGATTGTGTACGTTACCAGACTTGCTCAAAATTGGGTCACGATGAACCACAACTTCAAGATTCGATTTGAACGGTCTAAAAAAATTCAAAGCTTCAAGTACTCAAAGTGTTTCCGAATCTCTCCTACATTTAAAAAGTACCAGATGTCCCACTTTCTATATTAAAAAAATTAAAGCACTGACGTGAGGTCAGATTGCTTTGGCGCTCTTGTTGAGCTACTTGTAAGTAAATATTAAAACCATAACAAATCTATAAGCACTCTGATCACGTGAACAATAGCCTTTTCCCGTACTATGGGACAATGTGATGCAAATATGAACGCCTAATGAATGAACAAACCTATATCTCAAATTAAAAATAACTACTCATAATTTTTCCCAAGTTTTGTTCGAAGCTAAAAGTCCCTTTTCCTAAAAACTTATGTCAGTGCTTTTCTGAATTTTGACAACGTATATTATTTCAGCCACCGAGATTGAATTCTATCTCTATGATTTCCCGTTATGAAAAATTTTGATTATTATTACGCAAACTGACACGGATTAATGAGCCCGGCATTTGTCAATCGAATATCGATCTGTGATGGCCATCGTTCAAAGAAAATCATCGGGGCGTATGTCATTTCTCTTTTCTCTTGAGTAAATTAAAAAAATGATCATATCTTTAGATGGAAAAAAGCTACGACAATGAAATTTGAGGATGAATAAGATATCGATCACCTCAATATATTCACGACTTTTTATTGAAATCCGAAAAATATCTCAACAGATAGTGAGGTTTAAGAAATTTTTTTTGGGAATTTCTTAAGAATTTTCTAGCGTGACGATTTCTGCGAAATTTTGCTAGCTGTTTTGCTGCAGCCTCCCTCAACAATATTTTAAGTATCAATTTGATCGGATAGATATTCTAGTAGTTATTGAGGAAACAAAATTTCAGATGCTCATAACTACATCGAGATATTTGGACAATAAACCTATTCTGAAAATATGAAAACTCTAGCTGATTCCTTTTGGATGCTAGAGAGGATAAGGCCGGCCGGCCTGACTCAACTTTCGCCACGAATTCTTCATCTCGGAGGCGAACCCAATCGATTGAGACCATTTCAGGCTCGATATTCCAAAATTACAGACATTCGGTCAAAATGATAGGCACTCTGTTCGGGTGAACAAAATCGCCAAAAATTGAGAGGGTTGATGCGAATGGCATATGTGAAAGGAAAAATCCTTCAAAAATGCATAAAATCTGGAAAAATTGAAACAAAAATTCTAGAATCTTTTAACCAAATATTTTCCTTCTGAGAAAATGAAATGAAATTGTTTTATAATTTAAGTAAACATTCTATATAAGACATTTTTCTGTATTGTAATCGTCGAATGAATGAACACTAATGACTGATGAAATCCAGTGTCAGACAACACAGGGAGGGATTCGAAAAACTTCGAAAAGCTTAGCCTTTGAAATTCGAGAACACCTTATCTGTGAGTTCTCGCATATAAAGATCAAGTCCTAGGTGTGTCTGGTGACTGAAACTTTGAACCCCTGAATTTTTTAATAGCATGTATAAAAATTTAGAAAGCACTGACGTGAGGCCAGATTGCTTTGGCGCTCTTGTTGAACTACTTGCGAGTAAATATTCAAACCATAACAAATCTGTAAGCACTCTGATCAGGTGAACAATAGTCTTATCCCGTACTATGGGACAATGTGTTGCAAATAATGAACGCCTAATGAATGAACAAACCTTTATCTCAAATTGAAAATCTATTCATAATTTTCCCCAAGTTTTGTTCGAAGCTATAATTCCCTTTTCCTAAAAACTGACGTCAGTGCTTTTCTGAATTTTGACAACGTATATTATTTCAGCCATCGAGATTGAATTCTCTCTCTATGATTTCCCGTTATGAAAAATTTTGATTAATATTACGCCAACTGACTCAATGAGCCCGGCATTTGTCAATCGAATATCGATCTGTCATGGCCATCGTTCAAAGAAAATCATCGGGACGTATGTCATTTCTCTTTTCTCTTGTGTAAATGAAAAAAATGATCATATCTTTAGATGGAAGAGAGCTACGGCCATGAAATTTGAGGATAAGTAAGATATCGATCACCTCAATATATTCACGAATTTTTATTGAAATCCAAAAAATATCTTATGATAGTGCTGATCAAAAAAATTTTTTTTGGGAATTTTTAAAAAATTTTCTAGTGTGACGATTTCTGCGAAAATTTGCGAGCCGTTTTGTTGCAGCCTACCTCAAAAATATTTCAAGTATCAACTTGATCGTATGGATATTCTAGAAGTTATTGAGGAAACAAAATTTCAGATGCTCATAACTACTGAACCATCCGACGGATTTGGCCCAATAACGAACTTGACCGAGATATTTGGACAATTAAGCTATTTTGAAACTATGAAAACTCTAGCTAAGCTCTTTTGGATGTTAGAGAGGATACGGCCGGACGGCCGGACAGACTCAACTTTTGCCACGGATTCTTTATCGGGGAGTCGAGCCCAATCGATTGAGACAATTTTCGGCTCGATATTCCAAAATTACAGACATTCGGGCAAAATGATAGGCACTCTGTCGGGTGAACAAGAGCGCCAAAAACTGTGATGTGTCGCATGTCGGGGCCGAGTTCTGAGGGTGTCTGGCGATTTGAAAGATAGACTTGATAATATAATCCGTACGAGAGTTACAGAAACATTTTGAAAATTGGAACTCCTGATTTCATAAGAGCGTTCAAATCTAAACTGATAGTTGTCGGGTATGGAAACCGAGTTATGGTGTGTTAATAAGTGATTGATAGAACCCAGTGTCGGGGAGAGTTTCAAGTACACTTCGAATATTTCAGTTGTGTACAGTTATGATCGAATGTACTTGACGGTACTTCGTATTGAACCGTTGAAAAGTTTCGTTAACACCTTTGTAGTAGATTGTGAATCTCAATAAGTACTATGCAAAAATTCTGAATGTTGTCGCTTATCGGGACCGAGTTTTAGCTGGTGATATGAACTATGGATGGTAACTGACCGAATCCAGTGTAAAACTGTAGGAGTGTTTCTGAAGCATTTTGAATGCGTGAATTTAATAAGAACTCGCAAATCTGAAATTAGATTAAATGCACGTCAAGATCAAGTTCCAGTTATGTGACTGACAGAACGTAGTGTAGAGTCGTACGAGGGTTTCAGCTGCATTTTGAAATTTGAGTTGCTGCCTGTTGTGATCAAATTCTAGATATGTCCGGTAATGTAAATGATCAATTTTAACTAACCTCTAGATCAAAATAGAATAGTTTCTAAGAGAACGAATGAAACAGATTTAAGTTCTGAGAAAAATATACTCACTTTCATAAAATGGTTTCTAAGGAAACGAATGAAACAGATATAAGTTTTAAAGGAATGAAATCTGTTGAACACTCTCATGAAATATTTTCTAAACAAATCAAAGAATTAAATATAAGTTTCAAGGTAACAGAAGAACCTTCAGACTGAGGAAGGAGAGTTCCTAATGAAACAAATGAAGAAAAAATGAATTCTCAGTGAACTTCAATAAACACTTTCAAGGAAACATTTCGAAATCAATATGAATGATCAAGACTCTCAAAGGCAGGTAGTTGATCAATTAATAATTGGAAATGAATTTGTCTGGGCAAAGGGCAATAAAAGGCCATATCGTTGCACTATCGAAGATAAAAAAAAAGAAGTTTGTGGTGTCGTTGGACACCAGGTAAGAGCGAAGTTCCTTCGGCTAATGTAGAATCGACACAATTTGCAAAAAAAAACATCCTGCTCAATTTTATGTAGGTTTTCCTGATTATTCACTTAAATTTTTCTGTGTAGTTTATTTGAGTACAGAAAAGTATCTAGGAAATACGGTATTTCAGGAAATAATAGATTACGTGAAATAAAAAAAATGGTAATTAAAATTATCAATTAAAATAACAAAATATGTCTCTATATTTTGACAATATATAATTAGAGGAGAATAGAAATAATACCAAAAACCATTATCATTATGTAATTCTTATTAATCAGTCTCGTCATTGAACTCTATCGCTGAAACTATTGGCATGCGGTAACTAAAATATGATGCATATGTTTGTGATTCTATTCTATGAAAATACCTCGAAAAAACAGCATCAAAAGCACTATCATATCTTGTTGTCGATTCCTTCGGGTTGTTATTTATATGTAATTCAAATTTTTCCTAAGCAAATGTTCTAAGTGGTTCTGATTCTTCATCAGCTAATTTGATATTGATAAACCCATCGGAAGCTGATGGAAGTTTCCACCAAGCACTTCAGATCTCATCAGTATATTCTATCAGTGCTCGATGGATGAAATGTTTTCATCTTCAATTTTTGTATTTGGTGAAATGACAGTTTCAACACGTTGTTCGTTTTACATATAGCTGAACAAATGTCCCCATCTCCTGTTCGTCTAACGTTGACATCGGCAGTAGTTTTTAGATTATGTCAATATTTGGTGTTAAAATCTTGGTAGTGTCATTACTATTTTGATAGATAGCAACTCCACCTCTAAGTACGTAATCTCGCTTGAAATAAACATTGCAGTTGAAATTAGGAATATCAAACTGTAGATCATTGCTCATCCACATTTCGGAAAGAAGTAAGAAATTAGTTTTTTGAATTACAGAATGCGACCAATCCAATCTATGACTTTGTAGACTTTTACAATCCAAGGTATTATACACTACTCGCTTGTGTATTCGACTGTCGCGCCTGTGCTCGTCTCATTTAACGGTTTAATTCCACGGCATTTTTCTTACGCTTTTACTATCACTTTTATTCAGTTCGGTCGCGCAGCAAAACCCCTATCTCCTCCAAGCCTGCCTCGAGGAACTTCGTTCCAATAACAAAGCAAAAGCATAAGAAAAAAAAAACAAAATGAAGAAAGAAAAAAATTAGAGGAAATTAATCAGAGATAATAACAAAGCCGAAGCTAATGAAGAGATGGAGAAGAAAATTGAAAGGAAGGAAAAAAAAATAAAAGAAGAAAATCTGCGGAAATGAGAAGTCTGAAGCTAATGAAGGGCTGGAAAAGAAGAGGAAAAAAATTACTAACTACAGAGTCAAAAAAATTCATTAGGAATTTGCTGAACCTAGGGTGGGGGATGTAAAGGATTTCATGCTTTGAATTGTTCTATCCAAGCCAAACCTGATTTGAGAAGTAGAAGAATAGTTACATTAAAGTTCTATGGAACTAACTTATAAATAAATACAATGAGTGTGTCCTCACCAGTCTGTGAACGAGATCATAATAATATTGAATTGATATTGTGAATTTGGTACATAAATACTTAATGATATGAATTATTCTGTTGATGATATCAAACAATGCATCTTTGTGAGCAGAGTAACACTTATGTTTCATTACGCAATAACATTACAAAAATGAGATGAAATATTTTACAAAAAAAAAACAATAATCTTATATTCATTCAGATATCTCAAAGAGAGGAGATTAACAGATTTGGTTATTAAGCTTATGGAGAAGAACAAAACTGTTTTGTGTTTATTGGGATTATAGAAATGTGGTCATGCGAGATGACGCAGAACCGACTAGTAAGTAGGGCTAAGTTAGAGCTTAACGTAATTGTCTAAATATCTTATTAGGTATTGGAACAAGATAAAATACATAATATATTATCAAGGGAACATCTTACAATGGAGTTCAAGTTATTTGGTCTTATGTGTTTAGCATAGATTTATGTTGTTCTATCATAATTTCTTTCCACTACTAGATTATAAACCACCCCTTTCTAGTGAGAGAATCCAAACAAACCTACAAATGATTGGATGTTATCATAATACATTTATAATTTTCTTCTGAAGTTTTCAAAATCATGAAAACCGTCATTTCTATAAAAACTGTCCAGGCATGAGGTTGTCACATTGCTGTTTTTTTCACTTAAATGATTTATGATGACTTTCTTGAGTATTGACGAGGGAACAGGTCCATGAGGTCTATTGATATCATACTGTTTAATAATTTCTTTCGAAATCTTCAACTACAATGAATGATATTACTACGACTATGATTCATTTAATAAGAACGCCATTTTTGGTTGTTCAAATGTTAGCATAATGAGATGAAATTCTCCACAGATTTCCACGAAACTTGAGGCATTATTCTATTTACAGATATTATAATATGTAGTTTTAATTTCTTTCGCATAATTCCATTGATATTCAACATCTCTAGTTTGACAAAAATTTATTTATATTTTCAAAATATTCTGATAAATATATCATAAATGAAAGAACAGCATACTTTGCGAATTTCTTTGTTAATGGTTAATAATCTGAACTAGACACAGAACAGGTTGAACTATTTCATACCATAGACTATAATCACCTTTTTGTTGCGTTCATAGAGATGCACAATGCTATAAAAAATTGAGATTTTTCTACATCAATGATGATAATAATAAACTACAATATTGAATCTATTCAAATAGGAAATAATGAAGACTATTGATAAGATTGAAGAAATTGCAATGAATAAGATAGATTGTGTTGATTAAAATATTTATCCATATCGATGGATTAATTGGCACTACTGGAACATTGGAGAAGAAATTAACAATTGAAATTGAAAATTTGAATTTAACAGTATTTGAGAATTTCAATTATGATTTCAATATAGAAAGGGTGGATATGTTCAGAGCATATTTCATATGCGGAGATAATGCCAGAAGAGAAAGAGTGGTCAACCATGAACGATATCCAAATAGGAGGCTTCCAAACGAGAGGATTTTCGTTCAAAATTTACAACGGATGTTGGATTACGAATTACCATTTCTCAATTGGGTGGATAATGGACAAGTGAGAACCAGAAGAATGGATAATACTGTCGATGATGTATTGGAAGAAATTATAGAATATCCTGAAAGTAGTACTAGACACGTTGCGATATAATATTTCGCAGTCTACAGTATATCGAAGTTCGAAAGATCAAGAACTACATCCTTATCATAAACAGAAAATTCTGGTTCTGTGACCAATAGATCCTACGAAAAAAATTGAATTCTGTCAATGGATATTACCAAAACATGCAGAAGACAATAACTTTATAAATACCATTTCATTCACCGATGAAGCAGGATTTACAAGGGAGGGTATTTTCAATTCCCATAACACTGGGTCAACTGATTTTCACCTGCATTTTCTACAGAATAATTTGGATGATTTATAAGAAGATATGTCCATCCATATTTTGCGCAATTTGTGGCTGCAGCATGATGCTGCTCCATCGCACAGCTCAAGAGCGGTACGAAACTATTCAAATGAAAAATTTGGTAGCAAATGGATAGAGCGTTATGGCCTGTAGTATAGCCTCCCAGATACCCAGATGTGATCATTTCCTGTTGGCCAACATGAAGCAATTAATTTATTCAAATAACATCAGTACTATCGATGAATTGAAACAACAGCCAACCGGATGAGGAAAAATCCTAATTTACTGCAGAATGTCCTTAATTCTCTCCTGAGAAGAGCACACACAATCTCGCCTCAATTTTGATGGTTGACATTTTGAACATTTGGTCTGAATGAAATAACTTTCTATTGAGGCTATATCAATAGCTAACAAGAAGTTACAAACTATCATCAATTTTTGGAGTTCACATGAATAAGTCTTACAGGGGGAGGAATAGCGAGTTACAATTTATTTTCTAAATGCACACCAAATCACATATATTAACTTTCAGTTGTCAGATACTGATTTCAAGAAAGATAGAATTTAAGATTACCCTTGAAGCATTTGCTCTCCTAAAGAGGAAATTCTGGACATTCTCAACTAAGTGTTGATTTGATTTGCTGCATCTTCCACTTGCCTCACTGTATATCTACGTTACTACCAAATATAGAAAAAATGGGGTTGAACTCACAAATTGCTTAAAGTATGGAATCGAATGAATCATCTTGGTCATTTTGATGAAACTCAAAATTTATTTATTTATTTATTCATAACAAGAACATAAACGGGTAAATTAATACCCAAAAACAATGTCCACTAATTAACATTGATTGACAGAAGTGCAAATACTTACATAGAAACTAAAAAAATAAAAAGAAAAAGACAACCAAAATTTTGGTATTGAATTAAATAATTTTTATCCTTCATAACTACTTGTGATCTTTCTTTAAAAAAAGGAAAAAACAAAAATGATTCAGCGATAATAAACAGAAAAAACATATAATTAAGTAGAGATACCTCTGAAGTGATTACCCAAACATCTTTTAACATATTCGTGGCTATGACCAATTACATCCACTAGATCCTTAAAACTATTACAACGACTAAGCACTCTAATAATAGGGGAATTCCTGGAGCTGTTGGTATGCCTCAAGGGCAAGACGAAGGTTTCCAGCTGTCTGAATCTCCTCGAAGGAGCATGAAAGTTGACTCGCGATAAGAGTGACGATGATTCCGATTGATTATTTAATAACTTATTTACGAAGAGTAAGTCATTCATAATTCTGCGATTTTGCAAACTAATCATATTAAAGTGTTTCAACCTTATCACATAATTTTCTGGATCTCCTCTATTCAACCGTAGACCACACTTTGAACCTAGAAAACGAAGAAATCTCATCTGAACCCTCTCAATTCGGTCTATATAAGTGTTATATTGGGGGTTCCATACAATGGAAGCGAAATTCAACTTGCTGAACACATAAGCGTAATAAAGGGTAATGGAGGTTTTATAATTGCAAAACGAACGATTCTGTCTCAATATAAAACCGAGCATGCGGCTTGACGCTGTTACGATATTGTCGATATGTAGGTTAAATTTGAGATGAGAGTCAAAAGTAACACCCAAATCGCGTACATGACTTGAAGGCGTCAGCGGTGTGTTCAGCGACAATTATGGAAACATTATAGGATCGTTCCTCCTCGAGAAAGTAATCACACGACATTTGGTCATATTAGTGAAGAGATTAGCCCTTCCGCAAAATTCCATGAAGGAGTCGATATCATTCTGAAGGCGCAGGCAGTCATGGGAGTCCCTGATTTTCATGAACATCTTCAAATCATCTGCAAATAATAGTATTTTGCAATATTTAAATATTTCTAATATATTATTTATGTATGTTATAAATAATAATGGCCCCAGATGAGAGCCCTGAGGAACCCCCGATGAAGCCGATACATACCGTGATTCGAAACCCTCCACAGAGACGTATTGCTACCTATTTCTGAGATAAGACTCAAACCACCGCAGGAGAGACGCACAGACCCCAACTCCATACAACCTTCCAAGTAGTCTACCGATACATATCTTATCGAAAGCTTTACTGAAATCTGTATAAATGACGTCCACTTGAACCCCCTCATCCAGACCCTCCAGCAAGAATTCAGTAAAATTGACCAGGTTAGTTCCAACGGAACGACCCCTGAAAAAACCATGTTGCTCGGGAATAATCTGGGATTTGACAAGATGGAATAAATGGGGGTATATAAGGGACTCGAACACTTTAGCAAAAACAGAGAGTTTGCTTATTGGTCTATAATTCTCTACCAATAGCTTACTTCCAGCCTTGAAGATAGGAACGACACATGCCAACTTCCAACGATTCGAAAAAACCCCAGATTTGAGAGATTTATTAAATATCATTGTCAAAGGTTCAAAAAGAGACACAGTACATGATCGAATGAACAATGGAGGAATAGAATCTGGCCCCGGACTCTTGTTAACATCCAGGGATAACAAAGCGCGTTCAACGTCATATCAATATTGATACCTTCCAACAGGAAGGAGCTGAAATCATGCTCTCCATCAAAGTCAGTTCTACAATTTGATGTAACGTAAACACTTTCGAAAAAATCTTATTATTATTATTATTATTACTTATATTTTTGCCACCGCTAGCAGTTTTTTCACCATATGTCATGTGGTTAGGACAGCTGAAAACCCTGTCTTTTACAGATATAAACTTAAAAAATTTTTTTGGAGCAAATGCCATCTCACTTTCGATAGAAAGCTTGTAATTCATAAAATCCCGTCTAATCAATCTTTTACACGAATAACGTAGAGCTTTAAATTCAATTTGATCGGATAGATTCTTATAAGTTTTCCATCTCCTGTGGATTTTATTTTTAAATTTGACTAGTTTGATTAATTCGTAAGAGTAATAAGGTGGAAAACGTTTGTTTACTTTTATCTTTGGTACAAGAAGATCAATTACATCACAAACTATATCATAAAAAGTATCCAGAGCCAAGTTAACATCATCACAATCAAATAAATCAGGCCAAGGAATTCCCGAAAGGGAACGATTAATTAAATCATATTGAGCACGCCTGTAGTTGAGCCAATGAATCGAGTCGTTACTTTTTAGCGAATCACAGACAGTAATTTCCACAAAAAATTCCAAAGAGGGGTGATAACCATCCTCGGGCACAACCGGTATGTCACATCTATGGACATTTCTTATTAGTTCTGCGTTATATAAAATCAAGTCTAATATTCTACCACTGGAATTAGTGATCGAAATGAATTGTAGTAATCCCAAATATGAAAATGTGTCAATGAGTGCTTCCTGACTTCTGAAGACATTTGTAGCCTCGCAAATACCACTCATATTTTTTTTGAACCAGTTTGTGCCCGACAAATTGAAGTCAGCCAGAATGAGAACATTATGATCCCTCAACCTTAACATAATCCGAGATAAATTTTCCCGGAAAAGTAACGCAGCATCCGAATCGGATGGTGGAATATAAACACAACAAAGTAAAATTTTTACATTGTTTATAACAATCCTCACCCAGACGTCCTCTGCGCCACGTCGAAACTCCTCGACTCGCGAAGGTTTTTAGCTCACCCTTAACTGCCACAAAGACACCTCCTCCATCCCTTCGAGTGCTGGAGGCAGTAGCTCTATCTCTACGGAAGATTGAATAGTCTTCAAGGTCAACCACTTCTCTGTCAAATATGTTTGAGTTCAGCCATGACTCGGTGATGAATAACAAATCGTGATCGTTTGAAATAACATTTAATTTGAAATTATTTAACTTTGTCCGAAGTCCGCGAACATTTTGGTAATAAATATTCAAATTTTCACCATGAATCAGGATCCTTCTGCAATGTGTGTAAACAAAAAAAAAAAAAAAGAAAAGAGAACCTGCACACCCCACTCAAAGACGACGTAAGTCCGCCTCTGATGAAACATGGATAATCCTCGACGTATCTTCTCTCCGAATAAGAACATTTCCGCTCTGTGTCAATACGTATTTGTATCCCTTTTCTCTTGCCAATATTCGAGCTTGCTTAAAAATTATTTTGTTCGCCAATGTAAGATGCTCACCAATGAACACTTTTTCAGCTACATTAAATTAAAAAAAATTATATCATGTGTTCACATCAATGCACATTGATCAATGTATGCACAAAATATGGAGTGACACTTCATCTAATAAATCATCCCAAACGTTCTGTAGAACCTCCAGGTTTTCATCTCCAGTCTTCTTGATAGTAGTTAGCAATTTACAATGCCTGTCCATATATTTACACCAAATGGATGAGGATTTTCTATTGTCAATATATGAATGAAAGATAATATCTGTAACCATTATTGATATTCAGTTATCATTAACTGCTACAAGAGATCTTTTCAATTGATGTCGTCGTTTGAATATTACAGGTCAAAACGCAATTTTTTTTATGAAATTTCACCCTATATCTTTTGAACGGGGCCAAATTTGGAAAATTGTTATAGGGAGAAAATGTTTCTTTTGACGTCAAGAATCTATGGTTGATATTAACGAAGTGGTCAAAGACTCACCTTGTAAATTTGTCTGTTTTTGTTGATTTCTAGAAGCTCTTGGAATTCCATTTTGTTTATGTATTAGTACATCTGCATTAGGAATAAAAAAAAATTGTTCTTCATTATTAGGATATTTTAGTAATTTGTAGATAGTGGTGGAACCATGGCAATTCCAAATTTTTGTTGATGATAAGTATTTTCACCTTACGAATATAAAACCTGATAACGAAAAATTGCATCTATGAGATAAAATGTAAATGCTGAAAAAATCGGAGAAACAAAACACTGATTACTGATGACGTCCATGATATCAATAATTAAGTAAGGATTGCAGGATTTTGGACAAATTTAATGTAAGGAAAAATTTAACACATCACCAACGTTTCGTATCTTATGTGATTCTTTATCGAGGCTAAAATATCAAACAAATACTTATAAAGGTATAAATGGAACACCAGCAAAGTCAATTCAACACTTACCTCGTATTTCTTTTTTATAGCGTTTCTTGAAGTTAATAGAATTTTGTATCATTTATGTAAAAGGGAATCAAAATCTTAAATTATGGTTAAATTCAATTTAGATGTTTTGATATGAAATGTGTTGTCAATACGACATTGAGAAACACAAAATCGTTTACTGGCATGTTCCATAAATGATACAATGCAACATGATATTATTCAATTTTCCCGTACAGAATTTAGACCATTTTGTGCTCCTGAAGAAGTTCTATTGCATAGAATTAAACTATCATAAATTAAACTTAGATGATGTATATCTTCTCTGAAGTTAACTGTGTTATTGGATCTCGTATGAATCATTTCACTGATTAAGCGTCTATTGTAAACAGACTCGTAATCCAAAATTTTGACATTGTCGAAGTTAAATCCATGTCCTTCCGCATGGACGTGTGCAGTGAGAGCTGTTTTTTGTGTCGTGTTACATTTTCTCGTATCATTTTTATGCTGTTTAATCCTCTCTTCTAGTAACTGTTTTGTCAGGCCTATGTAGCATTTTGTGCAGTTGTTGCATTCTATTTTATAAACTATTTCGGATCGTTGTAAAATTGGTGTTTTTTCCTTTAGATTTGTGTAAAATTTCTTTTTGTTATTCAGAACATTATAGAAAGCTGCAACACAATTGTATTCTAGGAAAATTTTATCTATTTTATATGATAATGGAGGGTAAAATGCTAGTTTGAAATATTTTTTAGGTGTTATGTTTTGTGGTATTGATGTGTCTTGTGGTCTATTCTCTATGTCTGTACGTTTAGCTCTATTGTAGATATTTATACAGGTTTTTATGTAGTATGTTGGATAATTGTTATGCTTTAGGATTTCAGTTACTTTATTCAAATTTTTTGTTCTATACTCCTCATCATTCAGATTGATCGCTCTATTTATCAAATTTGTTGCCACATTCTTTTTTGTGAGACACTGTGATTGGAATAGAAATTGACACATCTACCTGTGTTAATCGGTTTCGTGTACCAATTTGATTTTAATCTGTTTTTGTCTCTGATGACAAATATGTCTAAAAATGGAATTATCTTGTTTTTTTCTTTTTCCAGAGTGAATTTTATCTTTTGATGGAATGAGTTAAAAATATTCAAAGTCTCTTTAATTTTATCTTTTGGTATTAAGAGTAATGTATCATCGATATAAAGTTTTATCACAAAATATAGAAATTCAACTTCGAAATCGCATATTCAAATAGTGTTAGCATAACTAGGTTAGCAAATGTCGGGCTAGCGGGAGAACCCATTGCTGTACCTTCTGTTTGAGCATTGAAAACTCCTTCAAAAACGAAATATCCCCCTTCAAAACATAAATCTACGAGATGAATGAATTCTTTCTTTCCCAAATCCGTGAAATTACCAATAAAGTGCCATTGATTTTTTATTGTCCTGATAACCAATTATTTCGGAATATTTGTGAATAAAGAAGTTACATCTAATGACATTCATAACCTTCTGGTACTATGGTTGATTTTAATTCTTCGGTCAAAATGAATGAGTTTTTTACAATAAATGCTGAGGTCGATATTACATCATTGAGTTTTTCATGTAAGAACTTCGCAATTTTGTAGCTGGCTGATTTTATGCTACTAACTACAGGTCTTAATTTGACGTCTTTTTTATGGGTTTTTCTGAGAAAGTATATTTTCGGTGTTACACTATTATGCGATATAAGCATCTTATATTGCGATTCCTTTATGATTGAATCTTTCTTGAGGAAGATGCGTTGGAATCATCAACAACTTCATTAGAATGAATCAAAACCCCAAAGACCCATTCAAACAGAAAAGTAAACTAACTAAAAAATTCATAAATGAACATCCAGAAACAATCATAGGAAACTCGGATAAAGGTAATACTACTGTTATTATGTATAAGGACCAATATGTTACAGAAGCTAAAAAAATGTTAAATGATGAGGCAACGTACAAAACATTGACAAATGACCCTACCAAAAAAATTCAGAACAAAATAAATAATTATCTTAAACAACTCAAGAAAGATTCAATCATAAATGAATCACAATATAAGATGCTTATATCGCATAATAGTGTAACACCGAAAATATACTTTCTCAGAGAAACCCATAACAAAGACGTCAAATTAAGACCTGTAGTTAGTAGCATAAAATCACCCAGCTACAAAATTGCGAAGTTCTTACATGAAAAACTCAATGATGTAATATAGACCTCAGCATTTAATGTAAAAAACTCATTCATTTTGGCCGAAGAATTAAAATCAACCATAGTACCAGAAGGTTATGAATAGGTGTCACTAGATGTAACTTCTTCATTCACAAATATTCCGAAAGAATTGGTTATCAGGACAATGAAAAATCAATGGCACTTTATTCGTAATTTCACGGATTTGGGAAAGAAAGAATTCATTCATCTCGTAGATTTATGTTTTGAAGAGGGATATTTCGTTTTTGAAGGAGTTTTCTATGCTCAAACAGAAGGTACAGCAATGGGTTTTCCCGCTAGCCCGACATTTGCTAACCTAGTTATGCTAACACTATTTGAATATGCGATTTCGAAGTTGAATTTCTATATTCCTGTGATAAAACTTTATGTCGATGATACATTAATCCTAATACCAAAAGATAAAATTAAAGAGACTTTGAATATTTTTAACTTATTCCATCAAAAGATAAAATTTACTCTGGAAAAAGAAAAAAACAAGATAATTCCATTTTTAGACATATTAGTCATCAGAGACAAAAATAGATTAAAATCAAATTGGTACACGAAACCGATTAACACAGGTAGATGTGTCAATTTCTATTCCAATCACAGTGTCTCACAAAAAAAGAATGTGGCAACAAATTTGATAAATAGAGCGATCACTCTGAATGATGAGGAGTATAGAACAAAAAATTTGAATAAAGTAACTGAAATCCTAAAGCATAACAATTATCCAACATACTACATAAAAACCTGTATAAATATCTACAATAGAGCTAAACGTACAGACATAGAGAATAGACTTCAAGACACATCAATACCACAAAACATAACACCTAAAAAAAATATTTCAAACTAGCATTTTACCCTCCATTATCATATAAAATAGATAAAATTTTCCTAGAATACAATTGAGATAAAGCTTTCTATAATGTTCTGAATAACAAAAAGAAATTTTACACCAATCTAAAGGAAAAAACACCAATTTTACAACGATCCGAAATAGTTTATAAAATAGAATGCAACAACTGCACAAAATGCTACATAGGCCTGACAAAACAGTTACTAGAAGAGAGGATTAAACAGCATAAAAATGATACGAGAAAATGTAACACGACACAAAAAACAGCTCTCACTGCACACGTCCATGCCGAAGGACATGGATTTAACTTCGACAATGTCAAAATTTTGGATTACGAACCTGTTTACAATAGACGCTTAATCAGTGAAATGATTCATACGAGATCCAATAACTCAGTTAACTTCAAAAAAGATATCCAACATCTAAGTTTAATTTATGATAGTTTAATTCTATGCAATAGAACTTCTTCAGGAGCACAAAATGGTCTAAATTCTGTACGGGAAAATTGAATAATATCATGTTGCATTGTATAATTTATGGAACATGCCAGTAAACGATTTTGTGTTCCTCACTGTTGTATTGACAACACATTTCATATCAAAACATCTAAATTGAATTTAACCATAATTTAAGATCTTGATTCCCTTTTACATAAATGATACAAATTCTATTAACTTGAAGAAACGCTAAAAAAAAGAAATACGAGGTGAGTATTAAATTGACTTTGCTGGTGTTCCATTTATACCTTTATAAGTATTTGTTTGATATTTTAGCCTTGATAAAGAATCACATAAGATTCGAAACGTTGGCGATGTGTCAAATTTTTGATTACATTAAATTTGTCCAAAATCCTGCAGTCCTCACTCAATTAAACAAAACACTATTTGAAAGAAAGAATAGAATAATATTAGGAGCGATCTCAAGTATTAGGCACTGATATCTCGAAGTTAGTCTAACAAGCTGTGAATGAGAATTATTAAATAAAATGGTGTATACATCTATAATATCAAAAAAAAAAGGAAATCCTAAGAACTTCAACGATGGCAAATCCGAAAGTTTGTGAGCAGAAGTCTTTGAACCACAGATAACAATAGATTTCTGGAAACTTTGGAGCCTTGTCGGTTTTGGCAACCAGTGGAAATTTATTAGTTTTCGAATAGTGTCCGCTCTTCAAAAGGAAATTCACCTTGAGAGTGATCTAAAATGCCTATCAAAACGTCGATAGGAAGGAGAACTGTAACTGATGGTGGATACAGCCCGAAGAAGAATTTTGCACGAGGTCCACCCTGAAGAATTTCTTCATCAACAATAATATAATCGCAATTTTCCCATTCTACATATTCATTTCTCCATAATCGTTTAATGGGCACGTGTTCCAATGAAGAACCACCACAGAATCGACCATAAAAATATTTTATGCACCGGCAATGAGGATTCATGGGATTTTATATCGTAAGAAAGTAACTTTGAATGGAGAAGAATAGCACATAATTCCAACTTGGGAGGAGATAATTGTTTGATGCGTGAAACTCCAGATTTGGCAGCAACTAGAGATACATTCACAATACCATCAGATTTGAAAAACCAAACACCTGCGTACTCCTTCTCGCTGCAGTCTCAAAATCAGTGGATTCCGCATTTAAAAAATAATTTCCGAAATATCCGGCGTGGAATCTGCAGAGAGACTGCAACAAGCAATTAGGATTTGCAATTATTCTAGCAATTTAATATGTACGTAGAGGGATTATCGTCCTGATGAAGAACCAGAGTCGAAAGGTGTTGAATGAGATTTTAGGCTTGGAAAGTGAATGATGTAAGAAAACATGTAGGGTCGAATATTCGAGCCAAGTCAGAAGGAATGGTTCCTTTAGCTGGTTTTTCGGTAGGATCAATAATGTCGGAGAAGTGATCTCCAGCTGCAAATCACCTTAATCCCAGAAATTTTAATACAGAGTTTGCATCAAAATTCTTGATGTTGCTGATCAGAAAGCAAAGTATTTATTAGCTCAATCCAATTATTAGACCATTTTCCTAGTTAAATCCGAGTCACTTCACGAAATCAACTCTTCCTGCTTCCTTTAAGCTGTCTCCACCAGATAACATGTCCTCTATGTATATGTCTGAAACTAAGATTTTAGCTGTCATCCGAAACATAATGCTCTTGTTCGAAGCTAAATGCTTCAGTGTATGAAGAGCTAAATATAGGTAGACTACGGTTACTATGGATGCGACTTCTGACGAAATTTTGTTCTGACTACTTCTCATCAGTTCGTACGAAGTCGTCCAAACTCCCCCTGTCTAAGGCCTAGATACAACACCTTAAGTGACAGTATTCAACTTGTAGATCTGAACTGGATCCGAGACTGAGAATCTGAAAAGAATTCTTCGAAAATAAGGAATGAATGTGAATCTTCCTGTACCTTTGCTTGACGTCAGCAGTAAAAACAACTATAAGAATCTGGAACCTTAACAGCATCGCCGTTACATCCTTTTGCAGCTTTAGATCCGTAGTGAGAATCTCATTCAGCGAAACATTGTCTGAAAATGAGTCGAACACTACTCTGAGTTCTGTCGGACATTATTTGGGGTGAATACATATGATGTGGTATATAATAGTCATCAGGAGATGAACAAGCCTTCTGAACTTTTGGCTTACAATATTCAGTTAGCAAACAATAATGCATATAGATCAGGGGTTAGTGATGGGAAGTTATACAATTCGGCGTATGACTTAAAAACCTAGGGAAAAAAAACCCAGTAAAAAAAACCCTGGCTCCCCACCTAAGTGGGAAAGTACAAAAATAAGCTGAAATATATTTTAGGGACTTCTTTCTTCAAAAGTGGTCTTCTATTGATGGAGACAGAGACTTCTTCAAGATGCCCACATCGAATCTGGAAATAAATAGACAAAAGCAGAAAAAAGAACTGAATAACAAAAATACGTATCATATTCGTTTGAAATTTGTAACCCATTCCAAGAATGAATCGGAAACATCATAAATAGCCCTAAAACTATCTTGAAATTTATATATGGGACAACTTTTGATGAGATAAGATATTGTTTTTCTGCTTCTCCACATTCTCAACTTGCTCTTGAAACTGAGTTCCATCTGAAAAGCACGCTATTGGTACGACCATGACCTGTTCTCAAACGATTAAAAACTGTCCTAATTTTTCTTGGAAGATCAAAACCAAAAATTTTTCAGAAGGATCAGAAACGAAATACTTATTGAACATTTCGTAAGAGTTCCACTAAGTCTTCCATAATTCTTTATCACTTATGATCATATCGAAGAACGTATTATGCCATAATGGTTTACGTGACTTCAATCTGAGAATTCTATTTTGTGGAATATATGAAATAATTGGGAATAAATTGGGAAAAGAAAGATATTTGTTCGAAAAATTCAGAGCTGCAGTCTGTCTGCGAATATGGGGAGGGACAATGTTAGACAAAACTGGTAACCAATGAACCGGTGTAGATCTTATGGTGCCAGTAATTATTCTCATGGATATATTCACTTGTGCATCAATTTGTCGGGCATGTGCACTATTAAACCAAACAGAGCAACAATACTCAGCAGCAGAAAAGACTGGTGCTCCAGATGCTGAGCGAAGAGTGGAAGCATCAGCACCCCAAGATGATCTAGCTAATTTCTGAAGAATATTATTCCTGTGTTTCAGTTGTAGGCTCAGATCATTTAAATGAGCCTTGTAATTGAGAGATGAATCCAATTTAACTTCTAAGTATTTTGGATAGAAATTATGTTCGATAGGTGAACCATTGAATGTTACAACTAATTTCCTAAATTTTTCATGATTATTCAGATGGAAACAAGATACCTGTATTTTGTTGGGATTTGGACATAATCGCCACTCAATAAATTAATTCTTTAAAATTTCCAAATCAGATGACGGTATGTTTTTCAGCGTAAGGAAATCCGAATGTTGGTAGGCAATAGCAATGTCGTCGGCATAAACAAATTTCTGAGATGATGTCGTGGGTAAATCACTTTGATATAAATTGAAAAGTAAAGGATCTAAAACTGATCCTTGAGGAAGACCGTTTTTCAATGTTTCAAAATTGCAACTCTTATTGTTAATAAAAACACGAAACCTCCTATCAGATAACATATTTTCTATTAATCGTACCATTTTCCTACACTTCAGATGGGTATAAAGTTTGAAAATTAATCCACCTTTCCACACAGTGCCATATGCCGAAGATAAATCAATGGAAGCAGCTCC
This sequence comes from Micraspis discolor, assembly GCA_030674115.1. Lineage (NCBI taxonomy): Eukaryota > Metazoa > Arthropoda > Insecta > Coleoptera > Coccinellidae > Micraspis > Micraspis discolor. Next base: position 207,526 of record JARTUT010001341.1, read on the forward strand.
TGTTTCAACCTATAATTCTATGAAAGTTGTAAGGCTGAGAACCTGATCGGAACAATTTCTATTTTTCCTAAAGCTTCCCTGGAAAATTTGTAGAGCATTTTTTTTAGAAGATACAATTCTAAAAAGAATTAACCTTCCTAATATCTTGAAAGGAACACTCAATAAACTGATGGGTCGATAACTACTAGGATCACAAGGATTTTTTTCTCTTTTCAAAATATCTATTAATTTAGCCTTACGAAATACAAAAGGAGAGTTTCCTGAATTCATAATATTGTTATAGAAAGAGAAAAACAAATACAAGACTTTTTTTCCTAAATGTTTGATGAATTCTGGATAAATTCTGTCAAAACCTGCCGCTTTTCGAGATTTGGTAGATTTGATTGCAGCCCTCAATTTATCTTTATTGAATGGATATGACACATGTTGACTAATTCAGATACATCAACTAGGCGGCGAGCTTAATCTTGGATCAATTTTTGATTATGATGAGGCAAGGAGAGTAGCTTCACCTAATTTTCTCAATATATCCCATGAACTCTTACTCGAATGTATGAAATTCATTTTTGGTACAACACCATCACATTTCTCTTCTCGGCTTATATTGATAGAATTCATCACCCTTCACATTTATCAACGGATGGTGATTTTTGATAGTCCCTATACAAATTATCGGTTTCTTTCGACCAACCTGATAATCTTTCCGGAAACCTCTTGGAACGAACTTTTTTGCTGCGGCTAACACAACACCCAAGAATCTGTGATAGTTATCGTGAGTGGGTTTAACCCACCTAATATCACTATCTACCTTCTTTCACTCCAATTCGCTTTCTTGAAATTCCAACGGAGTCTTCTTAAACATTCAGAATATTGAATTAAACTTCTTGAATTCAACAGAATAGGCCTATGTTGGCTATGAGGAAAAACTCCTAGAATTTTACTCTTACAGGAAGCGGTTTGCAAGTATTGTCACAAGACACTAGGCAGAGATCAGGATTATAGCCTCTATTCAATCGAGAAGAATGAAAAGAAGGTACATCTTTTCCATAAAAAATTAAATAGAAACTAGTAAGCCAGGAGATCCATAGGCCCGTAGATCTATAGGCCAGTAGATCCATAAGCCAGTAGTTCAATAAGCCCATAGATCAATATAGACCATAGATCAATGAAGCGCACAGAAACACGAAACACAGCAATGAAACCCGTTGAAGACAAAGAAACTCGAAAGAGCGCCAGTAGATCTATGGACCAATAGATCCATAAGCCAGTAGATCCATAAGCTAGTTGTTCCATGTGCCAGTAGAACCATTGGCAGGTAGCTCAATGTAGCCCATAGATCAATGAAGCTCGCGAAAACACGAAACTCAGCAAAAAACACGACAAGAAGCGAAAAAAACTGAAGAGTGCTACGAAACAGTAAAGAAACCATAAAACCTCATAGAACGTAAAAAAACTCAAAAGAACATATTAAACCCCGAAGAAACGTAAAAAATCTGAAAGCACGCAAAATATTCCGAAAAATGCAAAAAAAAAAAACTGAAAGCACGCCAAATATCCCGGAAAAACTCAAAAACCGAAAGCACGCAAACAATCCCGAAGAAACTCAAAAAACCCGATGGTCGGCAAGAAACCTGAAAGCACGCAAAAATCTCGAAGAAACTTAACAAACCCTGAAAGAACTTGAAAAATCCCAGGAACGCAAAAATCTGAATGCACAAAAAAAGCCTCAACAAAACCCGCAGAAACGCAGAGAAATCTCGAAAAAACGCGAATAAAACCGAAAAAAGTAATGCATCCACAGAGAGCAATGCTCATAACAAATAATTCAACAAATACTCTTTAAAGTAATGAAAAATTTCGACAGCAATATTTTCTTGCTGAAGAGAATTGAGAGATAGCAAAAGTTCAGCAATTTTACAAAAAAAAAAAAAAAAACAATTAATCACTGTGTTCCTAAAAAAAAGTTGTTATTTCAATTTGCCACAACATTTCAAAGAAGCGAGAGTGAAAAAAGCAAATAATATTAACTACGTTTTAATGACTAAGGGTTTCCGCAACTTTACCATAAAATATGCCATTTGGAGGAGTAAGAATAGAAATTCGTGATAATAAACAGAACATTTTTCGAGAAAACCCGTTTCTCAGATAGAAAATTGTAATTGCCAGCCAAAGAAAACAAAAATATTCTTCCTACCCCCTGTATATTCACACGGAACGCGACTTGCACAAACTTAACCGTACATTCTCTTAAATTCGCCTCACTTATAGCAAGGGATGTAGATAATTACTCTCTTCTATGGCGTGATCTGTCATCAGTATCAAAACGATCGCTTTTGACAGATTCTATAAAATCGATTTCTTAAGGAAAAGAATTAAGTAGTTTTTGAATGTACGGAATAATGATGATTATTTTCATCAGTTGTTCTCGTATGCATAGGGAACAGGTAAGCTTTATTTTTATCTAATGCTAACATATTCAAAATGTATGTTTTAGACCAAAGGAATTGAAGAACTGTCTTTGTGTTGTGACTCTTGAGGAGAAATGATCCTTCGTGGCTTTCAAGGAAACTTACCATACCTTCAGTAATGATAAGTAGTCTCTGGGATACTGCCATGAAATTTCATTCATTTGAAATTATTTCAGATTATCTTCATCCCATGACATGAATGGAATAATGGAAGTAGATGAAAAAAAACAATGATTTTGATATATCAATAGAAAATTAGATTATCTTACTTTGATTAGGATGAAAACCTGCAAGATATGAAGTATAAATTGAAGTAGTGAAGATAATATTTTTTGGAGTTGAATTGTAATATTATAAATTATTATATAGATAATGATTATTTGAACACTTGAGTTTAAATAACTATTTTATTCTATAAACAGGAAAGTATCTGCAGATGTTGAATTAGCATGTAGCTTGATTCTGACAAAATTTTAGCTTGCATCGTTGCAAGATCATTTAATTATCAAGGGTATTATATATGAAAAAAAGTATATGCTATCTACACTATTTTTTTCATATATATTAAAGCTTCGTTGGATTGAAGATGCCATTTAGAGTATAGATAAGGTCACATAGTAATTTTTTGTGCATGTAGATTACCGAAATAATAAGAGGAAATCTTAAGTGATAGTGAGAATCATGAGTGAAACAAAATTAGTGACTTCAGAAAGAGTATATAATGAAATGTGTGTAACAGTCTGAAAAAATTGCAAAGCGATGGAATCTTTGAGCAACTGTTTTGCTTGATTATGGGAAGAATGTGATGACGTAAACTGCCAAAGGCAGAATTCTTAGCCTGGAACCAATGAGTCTAATGGCAAAAAAAAGATTTTTCCCTTTTTGAAGATCATAATTAATTTCACAGGATCCTTGCTATGTTTCTTTCTGTAATGACAACTGAAATAACCTGAATGAATGATTATCTGCAAATCCAAGGACTATAAATTATGAAAAGTAGGTATGTGAGTAACATCAAATCCAGGTAAATGGATTTTTCATGCATATTGAGGATTTGTATGATTTAAGAGTTCATTTAATATGTAAGGAAGTTAAATGTAAATAATGAAATATTACCTTCAGTTTTACAGAATATAAGAAGTCATATTTATCCTTGTAGGTTCATTTTTTTAGAAACCTTAGATAGTATTAGATAGTATAATATAGTTAGTTATAATGACCTTCATTTTTACAAATATTAGAGACAATATTAATCCTTGTATTTGTAAAAACTTGATGGAGAGACCAAACAGTCATCTATCATTCAATTGAAGTATAATGGGACATTTTAGCGGATAGAAATATATAAAATATGATAGAAACAGCTTAGACTCTTGAGTATAAAAAAAATCTTATATGATGGTGAGAATTAAATGAGTGAAACAAAATTAGTGTTTATGGAAGTGTAGATTAGTCCTTAAAATATCAGAAATTATGGAATACCACTATCTCAGATATACCACCAATAAAAGTTATTAATTTGGTGAGAACCCCTTTATTGAAGTATTATGGAAGTTGGCATAGATTACCTAATGATCAGAGGAATATTTATTTCAAAGATCTAACCTAGTCTAAGTTTGATAGATAAAGATATTGAATTGCATATTCAAAATTTAAATTCTCTTGGAATTTGCAGAACCAACAGGAATAAAAGAATTGCAAATATTTGATCAACTACTGTTACTATTTTGCTTGATTGTGGGAAGAACGTAATGAAATAATTGATGAAGACAGAATACTTAGCGTGGATGGATATATCTGATGGTGAAAGAAGGATTTTTTGTTCTGAAGGCATGATGAATTTTACAGGGTCGTTCCTATGTTCCTTCCTGGAGTGGAAATTGAAATGTACAACCCGAATAAAATATAATCTGCTATATGCAAATCCCTACCTGCGAAATATCCATTTGAATTAGTTTATTGTTTGGTTACGATTACAATCATACATAAAGAAAAGTATGATTACAATACATAAGATTAGAATGTCAACGACAATTGTCATTTCAGAGTAGGAATCGACAGGGGTGAAATGAATTTGCTAGGGATTGTAAAACTGATTCTATGCTGGGTAAATTTTTGAGTTTCTTAAATACACATCGTAGACTGTTAAACTATAAGAGAATACCTCACCAGGGTTCTAGAGAATCATATGAATTGAAGAATTTTCAAAATATTATACGGAGTATGGATTAAAATTGTAATTGAAAATATGTGACAATGTTCTGTGAACGTCGGACGTGACTGATGATCTGGAAATTTGTGTTTGAGCCGAAGTAAGCTATTTTCAGCAATTAATTTAAAATATTTTTACTTTCGATTGGAAGATATGAATAGCTTTATCCAAAGGTCCGATTCTCGGGGAAGACACATATGAAAACGGCTTTTCCTGATCGCGTCAGTGGAAAAAGCCTTTTTCAATTTTACCGGACCATCTTTCGCGAAAAACCGGGAAATCGGTGTTTTAGATAATTTTTTTGAAAATGTTAGCGTGGTCGTATAGGCATGTGAAATGCACCTAACGAAAGTCCGTCTCATGAACTTTACGGTGCTCGCTTCGCTCGCGAGATCGCTTTCCCCTTTCTACCTCGAAATATCGCATTTCTGAACCCCTCGCCGACCCAAAGTTTTTCGATCTCCTTCTGTGGATTACCACAGAAATATTCCTTATTGTTTTTAATATATTGGGATTATTATCTTGCATCCAGTCAGCTGAAGCTATTCCCCTTCTATCATCATTATTATAACTTCATATTACTTGGTGAGAATTGAAATCACCGCAATAAATTGAAGGATGAGAAAGATTTATTACCAAATTTCTTGGCCAAATAGAACAAAATATTACAAAATTGAAGGAGATAAAGAAAACACCCTCAAATTCCCCTTTTCGGATTGACTGGATATTGTGAATTAAGGATTTTTTAACATAACAAGCTAAACCGCGAATTTTACCAAAGAGATAATCAATGAATACATAACCTTTTATGGTTTCTCTTTCACAAAGATTTTTTCAGTATCCGCTTTGTCTCTTGAAGGAGAATAATCTCTGCATCATAATCCTCTGCTAATTTAAGTCTTGTTCTTAGAAATACCCACTATATAACCCTTTCAAAGGGAAATCATCATCCATGGTTGGGGAAGGTTGTGATATAACACTTATTTCGTTTAAAAAATAGCAGAGGAAAAATTATCGACTGGTAATAATAGGTCTTTTCTGATATTCAGTAGTTTTATTTAAATCATCGTTTTCATGTGTGTTCTATACTTTTTACGAATCATATGAAAGCAGAGTAACTGGATATTCAGTAAAGTGAATCGCATTATTCCTGAGTCACAGTAAAGACTTAATCTTATACTGCAACCTTTCCGGCTTCAAATATTTTAAAGTATCCGAGCTCAGTCTGGAGAGTGGGAGTATATTCCAAAAAATTGAGTTTCCAGAATAGAAACAACCCAAATCCAGATAGGCAAATCACAATCCTCAATTATATACAAGCTTTTATTTACATTATTTACAGTTATTCTGGCACCAAATATTTGATAATTGAACAAGAAAAATCTTGAATGGTTGAGGTCCTCACTTGATGGAAATCCATTTTCATTAAGTTTGAATATGATTAAAAAAAACTTATTTAATAAAATTTCCACATTTATTGTGTTTTAACAATATGTAACACTACATTTGCAACAATTGTTTCGCCAAATTCTTGGCTTCTTCAGGCGAGTTCGATGTTGAACTACTCCAAAAATCTTTAAGTCTTCCTTATATATTTCTCAAGATGGAAGAGGGGGATCGGTATTCTAAATGCTTCTGGGATTTTTTTATGGCATGTTCATCAATGGTGAACTGATTATTTTATTTAAGAACAGCGAAAAAACTGAAAATCGAGAATATTTCAAGACATAATTATTTCAATCATTCGCACTGGTCGTAGGTAGACAAAGGAAAAGGAAAAACGTAGGTACATTCATTTAACCGATGTGCTTCTCAATATGGCACATATGTATTCGCCGGACAAGTTTTATTCAATTGCTCTTCGCAGATAGAAGGAATATATATTGTCGTATTCCTTGACTGAATTTTTGGTTTTTTTTAAAAAGGTTCTTCTGACACCAGGGCAGCTTTTTAGAGTAGCTCCGGAACTCGTCGAATGGTCGTTGATGATAATAAACACTAAGATTGCACTTGTAATGATTTATTGGGAAAACACTCTTTACAATAGTCACAGGTCACCTAACTAACGTTTAATAATTGACGTGGCACTAGCGTCTTGAGTGAAGGTTAAATCAGAACTGTGTCGCAGCTTGGGGCATGGTCCCTTATATACTCTTTATGAACTGCTGATTTAGCAAAGTTATTTTTAGTAACAATAATGGGTTTTTAGTTTTACAACATCTCTGGGGTATTTAAAATTTTTGTGCTTTCTTAATTAAACAAAATTTGTAATTATATAATGTAAAAGTAAAAACAAAAAAGAAATTATTAATGTCTTGATATTTTTATATTCTTTAGCCTTTGTGATCTTCTGAGTGAATTCAATGATAATGTTTCATCTATTGAGTCATGTTCAACGGATTTTGATTTTTCATTTTTATAAGATACACTAAATTCTTGAATTGGAGTTTTTGTGGTTATACAATTATTAAATATTTGTAAACATGGAAGACATTTCCTTTCGTTCCTTGATGAACAACAAAGTTTCTTAAATAATTCTATGAGACCTAGACATTTAAAACATTTATACAATACAAAGGATGTTATAATAATACTGATTATTGCTAAAATTGTGGTGAACCAATTAGTATGTTTAATTATAAAAGGTTTATTTAATTGATTTTGTAATATTTCATCAAATTCTGAAAGTTTATGTTTAGCATATTTTAATTCTTAAGATTTAAATTATTTAGTTTTAATGGTTCTAATTTTATTGCATTTAATGTTAAATTCTTCTTTAATTTCTTACAACAATCATCTTGATTGATGTCTGTAAATGGTAAAACATTTATAAGATCCATAGATCCAAGATTTCCTTCTACTTCTAATATGACACTTTTAGTAAAAGCTTTGCATTTTGGATTTAATTCAAAAAGTCCAAGATTCATTATTTGTTCGACTTTAGTGGATTTATCGTCGCATACAATTGATAATTGAGTTGGATATGATAAACTATAGAACCATTCATTTTTACGTAGTTTATGCCAAACTTCTAATTCTGCAATAAAATTCATAATTTTTACATGTTTTTGGGATTTCTAATGTGTTTCCATTAAATAACATTATTTCACATTGATCATTACTATTTGTTTTTTTCTCATAGTATACAAAGATCTGCATAGGTAATTATTTGATATTATTTCTACGCATTTTTCCAAATTATTCAAATTATAATAACTCATTTTATCTTTAGATATTACCATAAAGGGTGTACTTGGTTCAATGAAAGAAAATAGCATTGGGTCTTCATAGTGTGGTACTGGTGCGGATAATAATTCATATATTTCATATTTACCTTGATTAATAATAGGAATTTCAAAAGAAAGCACTAATAATCCTTTATTAATAAATGAGGTCATTTTTAGTAATTTATAAAAAGTAAAAATGTTTTCGATACTCAATGGTAATGGCAGATCATGTTTGCTAGAAATTTTAATTAATTCAGAGTAAAGTGTATTCGGAGGTAAAATGTTATAACTGATTATATTATTTGATATTAATGAAACACCATTGACATATTCATTTAATGTGCTGCTCAATTCATCAGTCATTTCAATTAATAAAATAATATGGTTGGATAAACCTATTTCTATTTCTGAAATTATTTTTAATTACAAAAACATCCTGTTGAAACTTATCAAAGCTTTTCAAGTTTTTATTTAAAATATTTATATTTTCGTTCATTCGAGTTAAGGAATTATTAAAATTAGTAATTGTATCAGAAATAATGTTTACTTGTTGTTGCATTAGCGTTTCTGTTTGTTTTTGATTATTAATTAGAGAATTAATTGAATCTGAATAAAATTGTGCGTCATTGTTATCTGGGTTTCGAATAACCATTTAATACCTGTGCCTACGGCATTTATCAATCCTCTTCTTTTTCTTGAAATTATATTAACTTTGTGTGTAATAATATTGAAGGATTTCTGAATATTTTCTAATTTTTTCTGAATATATTTCATTTGATTAAAGCATTCATTTACAAATTGTTCATTTAGTGCGATATTACACATATTCAAGGTCATGGTGTAGAATTCATTAATAGTGTTAAGTTTATCATTAATGTGTGTTAAGTTTATAAAAGATAATAGTGTAAAATGATCGTTTGAAATCTTAGCAGATCCTAAATTATGAAATATGATACCTGAGGATGATGTAATGGGTGTAATTTTAAAATCGGTTGCTAGGACCTGGGTCATCAAGAGAAGGGTCATTATTAGAGATGTCTTCATTTTCTGAAATAATATTGAACGGTTTTAATTGATTGAAATGATATGTTTTTAATTTATCATTTTCTAGTTCAATAGTAGCAGTTTCATTATTGTGAATTTGAATTATTTTATATGGTCCTTTGAAATGTTTGGATAGTCTTTGACTTGTCTGTTTTGCTCGTGAATCTTGAATTAATATTAAATCATTTTCTTTGAATGTATATGTTCGATTATGGGTTTGATCATAATATATTTTTGATTTTTCTTTAGATTGGATAATATTTTCTCTCGCAGCTTCTCTTGCTGTTTTTAATTTCTTTACGATTGCATTTGCTAAGTCTGAGTAATGTGGTTTTTCACTTGGTCTTTTTATTGAATTGGGTATTCTTGATTTTTGACCAAAAACTAATTCATAAGGTGTAATTCTTGTACTTTTATGAATATTTGTATTATAAGAATATGACGCTAAATTTAAAAATTCGTCCCAATTATCTTGATCTTTATTTACATAACATCTCAAATAATCCTTAAGTGTTAAATGTGTTCTTTCTAATGATCCGTTAGTTTGTGGATGATATGGAGTTGTTAATTTATGATTTATTCCCAGCATACGATTGAGTTCTTTTAAGGTTTTTGAAGTAAATTCGACTCCTTGGTCTGATAATATTTTTTCTGAAATCCAAAATTAGTGCAGAATTTCAAAAAATGAATTGCTACATTCTCTGCATCGTGGTTTGGTATTGCATAAAGTTGAATATATTTTGTCAAATCATCTTGAAGTGTTAAAATGAATCTGTTTCCACTTTCAGTAATTGGTAAAGGTCCAACTATATCCATAGCGATTTGTTCACAAAATTTTGTTGATGTAGTAGTAATTTGCATAGGACTCTTATTATTTCTGAAATCAGTTTTAGATAATTGACATGTTCGACAGTTTTTAATATAATTTTTATATCTTCTTTCATATTATCCCAATAAAAGTTTTCCTTGATCTTATAATAAGTTCTTTCAAATCCTTGATGTCCTGATAATGGTGAATCATGATAATCATATAATATTTGTTTGATAATATTTGCATCTGTAATTGGAATTTTGTCTTCTTCTAAAATAGTATAATTGAAATTTCTGAATAAATAATATAGAAGACTATGGAAAGTATCTTTCCGTATAGAATCATTATTTTTTGGAATATCAGTTATTACGAATTTGGTGCAATTATTATAATTCAATAGAACTCTTAAATTATAAAGTGCTTCAAATAAGTTTTCATATGTTGCTGATTCTAAAATACTGTTTTTGATGAATAATACATAAATTATTTGATCTGGTAGTTTCTTTAAACTCACTTCTGCTATTTGATTATTTTGTGTAATGATATTGGGAAAATGTCTTTCAATATAATCAGAGTATTCATTTCTTTTTGATTTATCAGTTGAAAATGAAATAACTAAATTACGTATGCGATTTAAAAGTTTTTTTTATTCTTTTAGGTTCTGGGACATCTATGTTCATTTGATGAAATTTTTAAAATCATTGAATGTAAAATTTTCTATTTCTTCGTCTTCATCTTCAATTGTATTTATGTTATAATCTGGGATTCGGCTTAAAAAGTCAGCGTTTTTATTATCAATGCCTTTCTTGTATTTTATTTCAAAATTATAATCCATTAGGAGAGTTTGCCAACGTGCTAGACGTCCTGAGGGGTCTGAGCAGTTTTTTAAATAAATTAAAGGTTTGTGGTCTGTGTATATTTGTATATTTTTTGTACCAAATAAATAAGGTCTGAAATGCTTGCAAGAATCTACGATTGCTAATAATTTTTTCTGTTGTAGAATAATTCTTCTCTGTGTTGGATAATGTTCTAGAGTAGTATGCTATAGGTAAATCTTTTCCGTATTTTCCTTGTGATAATATTGATCCAATAGCTTCGTTTGAGGCGTCTGTTGTTAATATAAAAGGTTTGTCAAAATCTGGATAAATCAATAAAGAGTCTGTAGTAATTATATTCTTTAATTCATCGAATGCTTTTCGTTGAGGTTCATTCCATTCAAATTTCTGATCTTTTCTTAATAATATTGTAAGTGGTTTCTGCTATAGCAGAAAAGTTTTTAATGAATTTTCTATAGTAACCTACAAATCCTAAGAAACTTTTAATCATTTTCATGTTCTTTGGTTCTTTCAAATTTTTAATAGCTTCAACCTTCTTTGGATCTGGTTTAACTCCTTTATCTGTTATTATGTGACCAAGATAAATTATTTCCTTTCTCAAAAATTCACATTTGTCTGGTTGCAATTTTAAATTATGTTGTCTTAATTGATCAAACACTTTTCTAAGTTTTTCATTATGATCTTGTAAAGAAGATCCGTATACTACTATATCATCTAAGTAGCAAAAACAAATTGTTCCTTGTAAACCTGATAAAACAATATTCATTAATCTGGCAAATGTATTTGGTGCTGATTTTAATCCAAATGGCATCCTATTAAATTCAAAATGTCCTGACGGTGTACTAAATGCTGTTTTTCCTTTATCTCTTTCATCCATTTCAATTTGATGAAACCCTGAGGCTAAGTCTAATGTTGAAAAATAAATTGAATTTCCAAGTTGGTCCAATATTGTTTCTATATTTGGTAAAGGGTAATTATCTCCGACTGTTATTTCGTTAAGTTTTCGATAATCTATAACAAGTCTCCATTTTTTTATTCCTGAGGCATCTGCCTTCTTTGGTACTACCCATACTGGACTAGAATAGGGTGAATGAGAGTTTTGAATTATGTCTTGATCCAACATTTTATTTATTTGAGTTTTTACTTCTTCCTCGTGAATTTTAGGATATCTATAAATTTTGTTGAAATTGGAACTTCGCTTGTCGTAGGAATCTTATGTTTCAATGTTTTTGTTGATGTTAAAATGTCTCCTGGTAAATGAAATAAGTCTGCATAATGATTACATATTTGTAGTAAAGATTGCTTTTCTTCAGCATTCAGATGATTAGTGCGTATGTTTTCAAATAGTAAGTTTTTTCTTTGAATAGGTGTAACTTGTTGCGTAAAATTAATCATTGCATCTGGAGTTATCTCTTCTAATTTAAAATTCAATTTTTCAATGTCAATAACTGCGTGATCATTTCTCAGATTAAGAATAGGTAAATAAGCCTTTTGTTTATTGTTCTTCACTAATACGTTTGGAATAAATATATTTTCGTCGACTTCTGCAGTTTGTTATCATACCTTCAGATAAGTTATTTAGGATGTTTACTTCAATAATTGTCTCACTACGCGGTTGTAATATGATCGTCTTGTTGCTTTGGAATGGAATAATTACATTGTTGATTATTAAAGCATTCTTTTGGTAATCAATGATGGCATTGTTTGCTTGTAAGAAGTCAACACCTAATATACCGTCGTAATTGTCGAAACGTACTTCCTTGCTTACTACGACTTGTGTTTCGATGAAAAAATTGCAATTTTATATGCGAGATTCAAATTAACTGTTCCTAATGAAAGAATGGGATGATTTGGATTTATTCCGTTAAATAGAACAACATTTTCACGATTTAATTTTGTTATACTGGGTATTAAAGAATCATGTTTTATTAATGAGATTGATGCTCCACTGTCAATTAAAAATTTAAGGTGTTTGTTTAATGCGTTTTCTACGTTGAATGATATCACTTTGAGTTCAGCTCCGTAATAATTTATTGGAATGCCTGTGCGTATAGGCCATGGTCCGGCTCCGGGACATTCGGCAGAGCTTGGCCTTCGAAGTTTAAAGAATCATCTTCATTATTCTCAATTTGATTAATTTTTGATTTGGACGATAATTATTTTGATTTTGTCGCCTCCTGCAATTTTCATATGTATGGCCATGTTTTTACAATAATTACAGAAAATTTTCTTGAAACTTTGATTATATTGATTGGAATAATTATTATTTGAAGTTTCTTGTTGAGATTGATTTGGCTGATTATAATTGCGATTAGAATAAGTCGATTGATTATTAAAATTTTTTGGCTTCTTTCTACAATTCTGAGTATTATGAGTTTTTGTTTTACAGTGAGTACAAAAGGTAAATTGTAATTGTTTGGTTTGTGCTTGGTATAATTCAAAATTTTTTCTTCTTGAAGGGCAATATTATAAGCTTCATTTAAATTATCAATATCTCTTGCTCGTAACATTTGTGAAATTTCTGACTTGCAATGGATTATGAATCTTCGTAGCGCAGTACGCTGAATTGCTTTCTTAATAGCGTTAAATTATCGGGTTGTGAAGATAAATATTCTGCTTGAATACATTCATTTTTTATTTTTTCAACTCTTTTAAAAAAATCAGTAATAGTCTCATTGGAATATTGTCTTAAAGTTCTAATTCTTCATGTGCTTGTGCTACATGTTTTGTTTGACTATAATATGTTTTTAATTTGGATTTTAGGTTTGTCCAATCACTTATTTCATCAATTTCAATTTCATTAATAACATTTGTGGATAATTGTGAAACAACAAAAAGAAATAGACTTGGAATTTGATGTGGTTGTGCCAATGAAAAAGCTGAATTAACGTTAGTTATAAATGTATTGAGCTCTGATCTATCGCCATTGAAAGTTTTAATGAATTTGAATAATACGGTTAGTGGTAATTCTTCAAATGATGAACCATCTTCACTTATATTATCATTGAAGGTGCCTGGTTTTTTCTTCTTTAAATGACATTTTGTGCAGATTTTTATATACTTTACAATATTTAAATTAAATTAACTCACTTTTGTTCTTCCTTGCGGTTTACTGGGTGGGCTTCCGTCGAGGTGCTCCTCTAACTTTCGTCCGGAATTATGTGATTGTCTTGGATTCTTGATCCTTATGGTTGGGTAACCCTTGGCTGGTGATCCTTTGCGGTGATCCCTTTGAATTTGTTGTCCCTTTGCGGGTTGTGGTGATCCCTTTGCGGTGATCCCTTTTGATTTGTTGTCCCTTTGCGGGTTGTGGTGATCCCTTTGCGGTGATCCCTTTGATTTGTTGTCCCTTTGCGGGTTGTGGTGATCCCTTTGCGGTGATCCCTTTTGATTTGTTGTCTTCTTGTTGCTTTGGGTTCCCTTGGATTGTTTTCTTGAAATCCCATCTTCTGACACCAAAAATTTTGTGTCGTATTCCTTGACTGAATTTTGGTTTTTTTTTTAAAAAGGTTCTTCTGACACCAGGGCAGCTTTTTAGAGTAGCTCCGGAACTCGTCGAATGGTCGTTGATGATAATAAACACGAAGATTGCACTTGTAATGATTTATTGGGAAAACACTCTTTACAATAGTCACAGGTCACCTAACTAACGTTTAATAATTGACGTGGCACTAGCGTCTTGAGTGAAGGTTAAATCAGAACTGTGTCGCAGCTTGGGGCATGGTCCCTTATATACTCTTTATGAACTGCTGATTTAGCAAAGTTATTTTTAGTAACAATAATGGGTTTTTAGTTTTACAACAATATACAGGAGCAAAATTAGTTGAGGAACGTTAATTTCTCTTCTCAGAAAGAAAGAATATATGTACAGGGGCACAGTTAAACATGTAGCACGCTACAATGCCCATATCATGAATGCTGTCTAATTCGGAAAAAGTAGTTTTTTCTTTCGAATCTCAAAATCGATCACGAAAGGATGAAAATATCAATATGATTCACCGTTCAATCGATGTAGATATAATGAGATGAATGCAGCAGTATATTTTTATTGGTCTTTAGAATAAATACGCACAAGTAGGTAAGAGTCTTCTTCAAATCGCATATGAAATAAGGCATATAGATATAATTGAGCTCAGAAATTTAATCAGAAAAGCAAAAAAGGTAAAATATATTTCAAGACCTAATAGCGATAAAAATTGGTCATGAGGTAATTACTTATAATGAGAATTAAGTTTCAAAGAAGATGCTTAAATCGTTGACCATATAGAGCAATGCATAGTCGACACTTTTAAATAAAAAAATGGTTGATGAATAAGGGTTTATGTTTAGACTCAATTAACTACTCTAATTTATACTCTTCTTTATTTACCAAGCTTTCGGATTACTCCAATCCTTCTTCAGGGTATCTAAAATGTAGCAGTCATATAACAAACACGTCTCTAAGATAAAAATTTTTTTAACCACTTACACAAAATTGAGATTTTTGAGTTTCCTAGATATTTCCATGACGTCTTTACCAAATACATCTAAATAAAATCTACAAAATATACATCACAACTCAAACTATAAGGCATATACAAGAATTCAGTAATAAAAGCTTTTCTCAATACTAACTTTTTTATACTTTCTTATTCGATTAGACAAATGACATTTATTGGAACACAGATACTAATTAACCTAAAAACCATTTTCTATGGGTTACAATAAATATAGATCTTCTTTCTTCTTCTTTGACTCAGTGGTTGTCTGTCACTCGTCAAGAGGTCCCATATAGGGTGGTTCTTGTTTCCTCTATTCGTCAGTCATGAGATAGGTATATATCATGCTTAGTCCACTTGTATCAGTTTTCTTATTCATTGTGTGTTGTTGCTTGCTGATATGGTACATCTCTAGGAATAATCTCTTCCTTTTATTTTTTTCTCTAGCCAAAATCTCCACACTTTCGTATGACATCCTATGATCACCATCATTTACATGCCTTGCCAGTGCACATTTTTCAGGATGGTTCTTAGTATCACTTCTATGTCCATTTATTCTTCCTCTTAATGTTTGTGACGTTTGACCTATGTAATTCTTTTCACAAACTTGACATTGTATCCTATATATAACATTAGATTGTTGTAAGGTGGGAATCCTGTCTTTCATCCTGCTAAATAACTTGGCTGTGGAATGAGTATTTCTTCTTGCTATTTTTAGATTTTCATCTTTGAACTCCATCATAATCTTCTCTGTCAAGTTTTTTATATTAGTTACAGAGCAATAATGAATATTGTTTGTTTGCTCACTATTTACTCTTTCTCTGCTTTCCTGAGAATTATCTGTTCTGTGTGGGGTACTGTTTATAAGATTATTGACCAAATTCCTCGGATATCCGTTCAGTAACATAATATTCACCAATTCATTATAATTCTTATCCCTAAATTTCTGATGATATATATGTAGAATTCTGGACTTCATCTGTAAAACAAAGTTTACCTTTATATGAAGAGGGTGACTAGACAAATAGTGCAAATAGCGATCTGAGGCTGAGCTCTTCCTATACCAATCCAACACAATTTCCTGTTCATCTGTCCTCATCACTTTAGTGTCCAAAAGGGTACCCATTGTTGTTCATTTTCTTTCTCCAATGTGAACTCTATATCTGGGTCAATATTCTTGTCGTTAAAAACTTCTAGCAGTTCATCTAGGTTCTCATTAGGGTATGTTAGTACGATATCATCTACGAACCTCTTTATAAATCCTAGTTTGTGTTTCAACTTAGTCAAATTCCTATCAATGATGTAGTCCATTACGAATTGTGCTAAAATTGACTCAGAGTAGATCCCATTGCGCATCCTTTTATCTGCCTATAATATACTCCTTGATAGACACAAACATTGTTATCTAAAACAAATATAATGAGTTTCTTGAATAAGTCAACGTTAATTCCTAAGCTGTGTGGTTCTATGTTATGGGTCAAACAAGGCGATCACGGGGAAGGGAAATCAATTTAGTCATAAAATGATAGAAAGAATATTACAGTTGGAAATAAGTCACATAAACTGCATAATCAATATCATTGAAAAACAAATGAAGAAAGAAATGGAGTTTTTACATCATCCAATGCCAGCTCAGATGTTGGAAGAATTTAAGCGAAAACAGAAAGTGATTTATAATAGGAACTTTTTTTTTAAAACAAAGAAACTTAGAAAAAATCCATAAACTTGAGAAGGATCAAGTTAACCAATTAGCAACCCAAGAAAAATGGTTGGTAAACACTACGAATAAGATTATGCCACAAATTGTAGAAAAAACCTTAGCATTAGGTCCCAAATTAATTAATTTTGATGTAACTCCAAGGGATATTAATATGGGTGAACTTTTGGCAGATGTTGAATGTATGTTAGAGGGTGTAGAGAGTACAAGAATAAATGTGTATAGAGCTAAAATTGCAAGCATCATAACAAATCATGTACATCGATACAGGGATGCACAGTATCCATTTGTAAAGAACTATGTGGAAACTAAAAACTATTTGAAGGATAATGAAGATATGGTTGTTTTAAAAAGTGACAAAGGTAATACTACAGTACTCATGGAAAGGACAGAATATGAGCAAAAAATGCAAACAATTCTAAGTGACACAGAATGTTTTACACAATTTAGGAGGGACCCAACACAGACTATTCAAAGAGAAGCTAATAAATTGATAACACAACTGGAATGTCAAGAAATATTTACAGCAGAAAAATGTAAACAAATGAGAACATATGATACAGTGTGCCCTAGAATCTATGGCAATCCCAAGATACACAAGGAGGGTGCACCCTTGATACCAATTATTTATGGTGTACAGGGCCCAACAAACAACATAGCAAAACTAAACAAAGACATATTGACAAGAGCATACAATACAGACAACGATTACTATGTGAGGGACTCATTTCACTTTGCACAGATGATGAATGACAAAAGAATTCCTCGATGTCATAGGGTAGTGTCACTAGATGTTGTTAACTTGTTTGGGAATATGACAAAAACCATAATACTCAAGACCATGGAAGAACAATGGACTAACATAGAACCACACAGCTTAGGAATTAACGTTGAATTATTCAAGAAACTCATTATATTTGTTTTAGATAACAATGTTTGTGTCTATCAAGGAGTATATTATAGGCAGATAAAAGGATGCGCAATGGGATCTACTCTGAGTCCAATTTTAGCACAATTTGTAATGGACTACATCATTGATAGGAATTTGACTAAGTTGAAACACAAACCAGGATTTATAAAGAGGTTCGTAGATGATATCGTACTAACATACCCTAATGAGAACCTAGATGAACTGCTAGAAGTTTTTAACGACAAGAATATTGACCCAGATATAGAGTTCACATTGGAGAAAGAAAATGAACAACAATGGGTACCCTTTTTGGACACTAAAGTGATGAGGACAGATGAACAGGAAATTGTGTTGGATTGGTATAGGAAGAGCTCAGTCTCAGATCGCTATTTGCACTATTTGTCTAGTCACCCTCTTCATATAAAGGTAAACTTTGTTTTACAGATGAAGTCCAGAATTCTACATATATATCATCAGAAATTTAGGGATAAGAATTATAATGAATTGGTGAATATTATGTTACTGAACGGATATCCGAGGAATTTGGTGAATAATCTTATATACAGTACCCCACACAGAACAGACAATTCTCAGGAAAGCAGAGAAAGAGTAAATAGTGAGCAAACAAACAATATTCATTATTACTCTGTCACTAATATAAAAACTTGACAGAGAAGATTATGATGGAGTTCAAAGATGAAAATCTAAAAATAGCAAGAAGAAATACTCATTCCACAGCCAAGTTATTTAGCAGGATGAAAGACAGGATTCCCACCTTACAACAATCTAATGTTATATATAGGATACCATGTCAAGTTTGTGAAAAGAATTACATAGGTCAAACGTCACAAACATTAAGAGGAAGAATAAATGGACATAGAAGTGATACTAAGAACCATCCTGAAAGATGTGCACTGGCAAGGCATGTAAATGATGGTGATCATAGGATGTCATACGAAAGTGTGGAGATTTTGGCTAGAGAAAAGAATAAAAGGAAGAGATTATTCCTAGAGATGTACCATATCAGCAAACAACAACACACAATGAATAAGAAAACTGATACAAGTGGACTAAACATGATATATACCTATCTCATGACTGACGAATGGAGGAAACAAGAACCACCCTATATGGGACCTCTTGACGAGTGACAGACAACCACTGAGTCAAAGAAGAAGAAAGAAGATCTATAACTATTATAACCCATAGAAAATGGTTTTTAGGTTAATTAGTATCTGTGTTCCAATAAATGTCATTTGTCTAATCGAATAAGAAAGTATAAAAAAGTTAGTATTGAGAAAAGCTTTTATTACTGAATTCTTGTATATGCCTTATAGTTTGAGTTGTGATGTATATTTTGTAGATTGTATTTAGATGTATTTGGTAAAGACGTCATGAAAATATCTAGGAAACTCAAAAATCTCAATTTTGTGTAAGTTGTAGCGTACCTGGCTGGGGGTACTCGGTTCGGCCAATCGTTTACACGATTGAGGGATGGTGAATAACACTCAGCACTCTCACGGAAGGGTGTTTATTTTACAGGAGATATTCATTACACTTCAACGAGGTACACATGAATGAAATGATCAAAGAACATTGTCTGTGTCTTGAATGAATGTCGAGTTCCCATTCCCAGACAATATCATAACTATTTATACTATATTGTTTATATTGTCTGTCTATTATTCAACACGTAATGTATTGATAAAACAAGGTTGACATATGACACATACAATTAAATAAAATGATTATCGGTCCTTGCTCGCCGGCACGTGCCAGCGGATGTAACCCTGATCCTAAAGGGCGCACATGCAAATATACAGGCTGCTTATACTACACATTCCCTCTTTGAGAGAAAAAAAAATTTTTTCTATGAAAATACAAAAATTTTTTTTTTTGACTTATCTATAACTTATTATCTATATATACAATACATATTTACTATTTACATCAGTCTTAATTCTAATCACTTGATAATCATTATTAGTCCTTTATGAAAAATATAATTTCACTCTGTTCTTGTGCACTTCTTTGAGTTTATTTTTGTCCGTTTTCACAATAATGTTCGGGTTTCGCACTTCCACTATTTCGTAGGGACCGATGAATAAGGGGTCAAGTATATTGTCAATGTCCTTATTATTCAAGAGCACCTTATCTCCTACACTATAGCTAATTTCATTAAATTTTTTGTCGAAACTCTCTTTTCTTTTCAATTTTGTCTTTATCAAGTTTTCTCTAGCATCTTTCCATGCCGTTTGCAATCTATATTTTAGTTCAATATGATAGTTGTCAAAATTGTAGATTGGATCTACCTGGCATTTTAAATTTTGGGAAATTTACTAGGTTTTCCGAAAACTAATTCGTGAGGAGTATAGCGAGTTGAAGAGTTAACGGTATTGTTATATGAGAAGCACCAAAACGGAATCCAATTACTCCAGTTGTTACTTTCCTTAGCTGTGTGCATACGAAGGAAAGCTCCTAAGTGTTTATGAGAATTTTCAAGTGCACCTAATGTTTCGTGGTGATAAGCTGTTGAATTGAAACGCTTAATTTTGAGCAATTTACACGATTCACTAAATATTCTTGATAAGAATTCTGTGCCTTGATCTGTAACAACTTCAGATGGTATACCATACCTTAAAACAAAGTTTTGAATGAAAGATTTTGAAACTGTTTCTGCTTCTTTGTTTGGTAGAGGAAACACTCTACGAATTTGGTTAAGTCGCATTGAATTGTGAGTATATATTTATTATTTTCGATATCGGTAGGTAATGGACCTACGAGATCTAAAAAATTTTTGAAAAGCAGACGAAGCTGTGGTAGTGATTGTCATAGGTTCTTTCCTAGGTAAGGAATGTTTATGACGTTGACAATCATCACACTTCTTTACAAATTTTTCAACATCGGATCTTAAGCCATTCCAAAAATATTCTCTTTTGATATTGTTAAATATGCATTCGATACCTGCGTGTCCGCCGGAGAGAATATGAAAATCATTTAGGATTATTTGCCTTAGTTCTCTGTCCTCGATTCGCGTTACATCTCTTATTACATTAATTTTTAATGATGTTCCTAGAATTTCATTTTTATAATTTGTCAACATATTCAAAAATTTTTATTGCTAGCTAGCTTTATGAGGTACAATTCTAATATATTATTTTCTGCGCATAATTTTTCCAGTTTCCTCAACGATGTACCTAAGTCGTACGCTGATCGGATGTCCTGGTTAATGAAAATAATTTGTGAATTCACATTATATATTAAATTCTCATTGTAATCCTCTGAATGTTGATTTTTCAAATTACGAAATTCTTTTTCTGAAAGTGGTCTCAACTCAACACTTTCTGCTGGACGTTTTAAAACTTCGACGACAACAGGGTGATCAATTACTTTGCCATCGGAGGCATTCGTCTCGTGTTGTTTAGAACCTACTTCCTTTTTAATTCGAGATCTCGTCATGACGCTTATGTTTCCAACTATCCCGTTCGTCATTTCTTTGAGTTCTTCTGAATCTATTTTAATACGCGATAAGGCATCTGCTGTGACATTTTCTGAACCTTTACATAATGAACCGTGAAGTCATATTCCTCTAAAATCAAACGGAATTTGGTTAGTCTACTAGACGGATTAGTCATATTAAACAGATAGATCAGTGGTCTATGATCGGTTAAGATTTTAAATTTCCGTCCATACAAATAAGGTCTGAAGTGTTTGACTGACCAAACTATTGCTAATAGCTCTTTTCAATTGTACAATAGTTCTTTTCTGCTGGATTCAAACTCCGCGATGCGAAGGCTATTGGATGGTCATTTGAATTTGATAAAACTGAACCTAACGCAAATCCACTTGCGTCCGTTCTTAGGGTGAATACGTTATTTTCTGAAAAATCTGGATATTGAAGAATAGGCGCTTCCAGTAGGACTTGCCTTAAGGTTTGAAATGCGTTTTCGCAATCTTTCGTCCATTCGAAAACTTTTCCTTTGCGTGACAAGTTGTTCAAAGGTTGAGCAATTGCTGCAAAATTTTTTATGAATTTCCTATAATAATTAGCCAATGCAACAAAACGTTTTACTTCCTCCGCGCTAGTGGGTACAGGATATCGTGAAATAGCATCAATTTTTTCTGGATCTGGCGAAATGCCTTTATCCGATATGATATGACCTAGATACAACATTTCCTTTTTCAAGAACTTACATTTACTAGGATTCAATTTCAAATTAACCTCTCTCAGGCGTTGTAATACTTTGACTAAATTTTGATTGTGATTTTGCAAAGAATGTCCAAAGACTATTAGATCATCTAAATAAATAAAACATGAATCGTAATTTAAACCTGACATAGCTATTGTCATAAGCCTTGAGAATGAGCTGGGGCTTGTTTTCAGTCCCATTCCTAGTCTCTTCATCTGATATTGATCTCTTTCGGTTGTAAATGCTGTATATGGTCGGCTATCGGGGTGTAGTTGTAACTGATAATATCCCTGCGCTAAATCTAGATGAGAAAAGTAAACTGCTCCTGACAATGAATCTAGTATTTCAGTAATGTTTGGTAATGGAAATTTATCATCCTTAATTTGCTTGTTCAATAATCGGTAATCTACTACTACCCGAAATTTCTTAACTCCATTTTGATCCGGTTTCTTTGGTACAATTAGTAACGGTGAGGACCATGCAGATTTGGCTTCCTCTATAATTCCATCTTGTAGCATTTTGTCTACTTGCTTATGAATTTCATCCTTCTGTGAATGAGGTAACCTATACGGTTTAACATAAATTGGTTGAGCTTCTGGTTTGAGTAAAATTTTCTGTCGGTATAAATTAGTAACAGTTAACGGATCACCGTCCACGTGAAAAATATCTGCATATTTGGCACAAATTTTCTGTACGGCAGTTATTTCTTCTCTATTCAATGATTTCATATTAATTGAATCTAATATTTCATCTACTCTTTGAACGGATATTTCATTCCTACCATAATTTATAACGTCGAAATTTAAAAGACTCTCAAGTTTTGGAAGAAAATTTTTCAGCTTCACTTCTCTATCGTTCACATTCAACAATCTAATTGGAATCATATTATTTTTGGGTTTGCAATCATCCCCGCGATGATAACGCCTTCACATATTTGTTCGTTTAAAATGACACAATCTTCTGTTTCCTTAGTATGGCAATAATGAATTATTTCGCATCTAGGTGGTATAATAGTATAATGTTCAGCTTTGGATTCCAATGGTATATTAATTTCTTTATTATTATTCCTTAGTTTTAAAATGAAATTTTCATAATCAATTACTGCATTGTATTTCTTGAAAAAATCTGATCCCAGTACACCTTGTATACTGAATCAAAGGACTTAATAACTGAAAAACTGTGAGTAAATCTTACATTTTGAAAAGAATTGAAATGCTTGCAGGAGCCCATGGATGCTGTGGACCCGGCTATACCTTTAATTTCTATTTTTCCTTCAGTATCTAAATATTCTCGTTTAGCTAAATATTCGGGAAATATACAACTAATACTTGCACCTGTACCAATTAAAAATTTAATTCCTTATTGTCATACGTCACTGAGACATAATTTAAAGCATTTAAATTGTAACTAACATGAGCATTGGTCACGAAAAATTTTTCTCCTACGTGACTTTGTTCCAAGACAGATTTCGTGCCCTCGTCTGCGAAATATGCTTTCTGTTGTTTCTTGTATTGATTGTTATTGTTTTTAAATTGGCTACGAGACCTGTGACCCTGACTTTGCCCACTAAGCGGCGTCTTAGAATTTTGTTTGTTATTATATTTACCGCGGTCAGGACCTTGATAGGAATGGTTACGGTTAGAACTTCTTTTCTGATTAAAATCATTCCGTGTCGTATTGAACTGCTTCATATGGAAAGCCTTTTGACTACTAGTTTGAGCTGTATTCTTAACAAGTTCCTCTTCCCTAGCTGATGCCACAGCATCTTTAAGTGTGCTGAAATTTCTTGCCTTAATAATCGTCCTGATTTCCGTATTCCGTAATCCATTGGAAAAAGCGCTCAAAGCAATTTTTTCATTAACGTTCGCTAAAACAGGTAATGCTTCTGGTGCATTATCTGCTTGCGCGATTGTTAAATCGAGAGACAGTTGTTCAACGAGTTTGGCAAAATCTTCTATAGTTCTATCGGCTTGTTTTACATTATGGAGTTGGGCTGATAATGCTCCCGGTGCTTTTTTAGTTATAAGAGTTTTTCTCATATCTAGCATCAAATCTTCAACTTTCTGATACTCTTTCTTTAACCTTAATTTTGCATTTGTAGTTAATTTAATTTTTAGCACATAATTAATCAAAGATTTTTACCTGGCTCATCGAGCATATCTTTATATAATTCAATGGCGTCGAGTAATTGCAATACCGATTCTTCCGAGCTAGTTATTGATGGCAGTAAAGAGGATGCCGTCCTCAAGTCAAATTTTTCAGTCATAATTAATTTTCCTGAATTACGTTTATCCTCAATCAATTTGGATCTTTCTTGAAGCAATTTTCTAGCTTCTACAAGTGAATTTTGTATGATTGTTTGGTTAGGACTAGATGCTTCGAGAAAATTTGATTCCGACTTGACAATTTCATTTAATTTGTTAAATTTGTACTCTAATATGTTTAGTTCATCTAAAAATTTATTGACTCTGTCGACCCGTTCCCTACGATCACGTGGCTCTTTTTGATATTTTCGAGGAATTTTTGGGACACACCGCACAACTCAGCAAATTGTTCATTGTATTCCATGGACCATAATAACAAGGAAAGGAAAAAACTCTTACGGGTTTCCTTTACACTAAGTCCTGGTGGGTCCTCCTGATTTCCTGTTGTACCTTCTTCTCGATCGCTTTCTTAGCCTTCCAATAGAGGTACATTACTGCGCCAACACATCCTAGCAGGAATGCTATTATTCCGAGGATTTCTGGGATCGATAAGGTCTTGCCTGTGTCTGCAATTGCTGAAGTGGCTGCGCTGTTCCCTGTTTGGGCAATGATTACTTCCTCTTGCTTAGACTGCCCTGATCCCATCTTGGTTTTGTGGTGGACTGCGACCTCTCACTGGATGAATATACCCATATTTATAATGCTGCTGACCATCTGGACCTCTACTCGTGTAGGACTGGCAGGATCGCCATGTAGCGTACCTGGCTGGGGGTACTCGGTTCGGCCAATCGTTTACACGATTGAGGGATGGTGAATAACACTCAGCACTCTCACGGAAGGGTGTTTATTTTACAGGAGATATTCATTACACGTCAACGAGGTACACATGAATGAAATGATCAAAGAACATTGTCTGTGTCTTGAATGAATGTCGAGTTCCCATTCCCAGACAATATCATAACTATTTATACTATATTGTTTATATTGTCTGTCTATTATTCAACACGTAATGTATTGATAAAACAAGGTTGACATTGTATACAATTAAATAAAATGATTATCGGTCCTTGCTCGCCGGCACGTGCCAGCGGATGTAACCCTGATCCTAAAGGGCGCACATGCAAATATACAGGCTGCTTATACTACAAAGTGGTTAAAAAAATTTTTATCTTAGAGACGTGTTTGTTATATGACTGCTACATTTTAGATACCCTGAAGAAGGATTGGAGTAATCCGAAAGCTTGGTAAATAAAGAAGTGTATAAATTAGAGTAGTTAATTGAGTCTAAACATAAACCCTTATTCATCAACCTTATAATATAATATATCAGCACTGCTTTGAGTAGGTGAAAAAATCAGCTTTAATATGCCCCATAAAAAAAATCCAACGGTGATAATTCAGGTGAACGGGCCGACCATCTTATGGGTCCTTGATTTCTTATCCTTTTATTGCCGAAGTAAGTCGCTGATTTTTTTCACTAATATTTCTGCTGTTGTGAGGGGGAGCACCATCTTGTTGGGAGTAAACGTTTCCTCCCTCCATGAGAGTTGAGTAGGTCGGAATATTTTTCATTAATTCACTTCAATTCTTTCGTATTCCTTGTAAATAAATGATTTTTTTATTTCGTGGGTATGGAATCTTTTTTTGAAAAGACGTTAAAGCTGTCCTTCATGCAACGTTTTTTGTTGCTTCTTCAAAGCTCTACAAACACACACAGATAATTATAAAGAACATGGTTTTATGACTATAGGAATACCTCGGAAGTGTGAAACGTTCATCGAATTCAAATTAGACTTCATGAATTTTTGAATTTTTTTATGACAACTACCAATCAATATGACAAAAAAAAATGAACAATGCTGGAGTATAGAAACATATTATTGTGAAACTATGAGCTTATTCCCACTTCTACAAGTATTTAGAAAATAATATTGTTGGAAATGAACTACATAAATATTATATAATATTATATGAAATTCAAAAAGAATATATATATGTATATATATATATATATATATATATATATATATATATATATATATATAGATTTGTTTGACCGCCTACACAGACCCAAATCGGTATACTCTACCGACTTTTCGGTCCAAAGTGACGTTGTCAGACCCGGCTCCGGGTCTGACAACGTTTTTCAATGGAATCATAATCAGGGGGTCAGGGTGTTAGATATGAATTTTGAGCCGGGTCCGAAAAGTCGGTGAAACATCATATTTTATACAGAAATACTTCGGGGAACGGCCAGTGCGAGGGCGCTTCCGGCGACCTCGTCTTGCTGTATGTAAACGGTATACTCGATCAACGTCTCCAATCCCTAAATCTGGCAACGCTGTGCCTTATGTATAAACCCGAAATTCTCATTTTTCTACAACTTATACAAACCCGATATAGGAGACCGCCCTCCAGAAGATAGTTTATTCATTTCTTCCAAGCGGACCGAAAATATGATCTCGTCTCACAGATATTTCATTCTTCAAACGAGTATAGTTGAAAGTCATAAGAATGGGGTACAATAGCTCGTCGTTAGAAGAAAACTACCTGGAAAATTTTTCGCATAAAAATTTTATAATCATTCATTGGATCACAACTGACTAACGAATCATATTCATAAGAGTCATGGAAATTTCAATTACCCTTTATAAGGAGTCGTTACGGAAAATTTTCGATATTTTTCTGAATTTGACGTTTCCGAATTTTTTTTATGAAATGAAATGAATCTGGTCAAATTTTTATTTGAGAAATGTACAGGAATATTGGATGGATCTTAAAAAATTTAGAAAAGCACTGACTTGGGGTCATGAGCATCAGCATGCTATGCTTAATGCTGATGAATATCTAACGAGATATAAAGTATTTAGGAACGGTCTCTATAAAATTTGCAAACTTCTTTGTTTAAACGCTATCCGAACATCTTCCTAGTTACAAGTTTATCTGGTGGATATGTTAGTATGTTAGGAAATGTTGAGGAAACGAAATTCCAAATGCATAATTAATGCAGAACTATCCGACGTTTTTGGCCAAGATATTTGGACAATGGACAATCAATCGAGATTCTAAAGTTACAGGCATTTGAACAGACGATAGCTCGCTGTTCAACTAGGAACAAGGGCGTAAAAATTCCTGCCTAGCTTGTTTACTGAATTTGAGATTAAAAGCTGAATTGATTTTAGAAATTGAATGCTTTCCTAATTCGTCATCTTCAAATCTTAACTACAATTTTTTTTCAGTAAATACTAATTCTTATCACTTTTTTCCCACATTATTCAATCTGGTTTTAATATTGAAAACCAAATTTCGAATAATAATAATAGCTTTATTGTCCAACAGAAAATCCATTTACAGGACAAGTCACTATACAGGGATATAAATGTTACTATTAAGAATAACTGCTCCATAACCACCTACATACATATATTACTCAAAATCAAAATTTAACTATGAATCGGACAGATGTTCAAGTGCGATTTTCATAAAAGTTTGTTGAGAGCACGAAAAAATATCACAACAGGTACAGCTACTATAATTATATAAGTTATTACACATTAAATTTATTGGAGCCTTACGCAGGATATTCTTTCACATTTAAAAACTGAAGCACTTCTCGAATTGAAACATGGTAGGTGGAAATTTAATTTGCTGAGAATTTCGGCAGAGTCGATTTTATTATTTAAGATTTTGTACAGAAACATAACTGATCCTAAAGTTATTCTTAGACTTAAACTTGGATAATTCAGTCGCTGATAAAGATAATTATTATCACATCTCTAGGTGGATTGACTCCGTCAATCTTGAATATCAAATACTTCCGTGAATACGATAGAGCTAGAGTTGAAATTTTCAGAGTAGATTTGAGTTATAAATAACTCGGCTGAGTTCGTTATTCGGATAAATCGGTAGAATAGTTTCGAAGTAACAAAATAAAATTTTCCAAATAAAAAATTTTTTATGGTGCACTTTTATCAGGCGTATACACCAATACCGTTTTCGACTTTGACAAACCAATAGTTTCCGAGATATGTTTTTTCAAATTCTGAATAAATACTGGTGAAACTGAACTCTATTTATCCCTTGTTAATCATCTACCTACTCAGGGTCCAAGGGTCAGCGCTCTGGCCTGTAAAGCGGAGTTTTAAAATTCAATATATCCCAACATGTTGGTTACAAAAACCAACGGTATCACTATGAGATGTTAAACCATTTTTGTTTTTTTTAATACAATTTCACATTTATGACAACTTTCTTGGTCTCGTTAGAGTGAGATATCCCCATAAGAAATGCACATTTCAAACGGTTTGATGCGATCTTCCTGATAAATCCTTAAAGAATTACGAGGGTTATTGCATTTGGATTCAGGATATTAATTAGATTTGGGTTTATTACTATTGCTTGGTTGTTCCAAGTAGAACAGCAAGCTATTGTTCTACCAAAACAGATAAACTTTTCGACTAGCGAGTCAAAAATATTTCCAATCGATTGGGTTTATGAAGATATAAATAAGGTCATTTAATTTTATCCCAATAAAACAATTTTTCCGATACAGCTTAGGAATAGGGCATCCCGAGTGCCTATAAAGCACTTCTGAAGAACTTAAATTATTTGAAACATTGAACATTAAAAAACTTAAACACCTTATGAATTTTCTTGAAGCTCGAATACTTCTAGTTATCCAGGTGAAAAAATGAGTAATTTGAAGAAGTTATCTCTCTGATGTTTTCTCTTCGTAAATGATATCTTAAAGATCTAGTTTCATAACGGCATTCGTCAAATTTTTTTAGAAAATATTTAATAATTTTTGTTTTTCAATAATGAAAGAAGTTTTATATTATTATTATGTCGTAATATATTGAAAATTTTCCTTAACAAAATCCTTTAGATATAGATTGAAATTTCTATAGTTTTTCAAATATGATATGTCAGTTGTTATCGAAAAAAACTTTTTTATGTGGAAAATTTCTTACATACTGTCTGACGATGAGCAATTGTACCTGATTTTTATGAACTTCTATGATAATTCGGTTGAAGATTTGAACCAGTGAAGATGAGTTATTTGATTATCGGTCCGGTTCGAAGAATTAAATAAAGCAATCTTCTCTACGACGGTTTTCTCTATTGGGATTGTATAAGTTGTAAGAAGCGATAGATTTTGGGAGAATTCAGTGGATACATTTCATGTGACCTTCTACTGAAAAAAGTAAAAGATCCTCGTCAGTCACTTCTCAACATAAGATATGCAATTAGAGTTATTTGCGGTATAACTAACCGACGCGGTCAGTCCCAACGATCTGACAACACCGCAGGGACTGAAAAGGTTTGGAGAGCATCTCGTCGGCGTATAAGTGGGAATGAAAAGTCGGTTCAGGATACCGGGCTTCAAAACGTGAATCAAGTATATCACTTTTTTGAATGAAAAAAATTTTTTCCCCTCTAAAGTTTCCTGAGGAGTTATATTTCCTTAAAGCAGATTTTCCACATATATACACGCAAAAACCATCTGGATCATACGGGTCTTAGGTAGCCTGTCGCATGTACCGGGACTGAACACGTCTGTTAGATAAATATATATATATATATATATATATATATATATATATATAAAATACGCAGAGGAGCTTTGGCTTTCGGGGAGTACCGTCCCCGCGTACCCAGAGTTGACCGGAGATAAGGGTTAGCAGCCCTATCTCTGTGAATAAAAGTATTGCTTTCGATGGAATAGACGAGGCCTCGGATAACTCCTCCGGTGTAGGGATTGCGCTTGAGGCATAGTGTTACAGTCCCTAGCAGAAGAAAGTGGAGCGAGTGGCACTTCTCTGCGAAATGGAACCACAAGGCCAAGCACCCGGACTAGGTACACCCGAGGAATGAGCTTGGGCACCATGGCTGGCAGTTCAGTGGAACACCTCACCGTGGACCCCGCTCAAAGCAGATCGTGGGTGAGGCAGCATTGGACCCGACAGATGAATATAGGTCTCATCAATGCTTACTATGAAATAACTGAAGGAGAAACAAAGACAAAGAAATACGCAGACCAACTAGCAGAACGATGGCGGAATATACACCTGACAAAATATTCACAGGAAAACATCTCATAGCACAGGTCAGGAACATCAAGACCAGAAGATTATTGGCGCCAGACGAATTAGAAGCTCTCAAGGCCGCGGTAATGAACACACCATCGACAGCAAATATTCGAAACATCAGGAGAAGCCTGCAAAGGAGAAGTTCCACTACAGTACAACAAACCAGATACGAAGAAAGCGAAGAAACAGATCAGATACCGGGACCGGGCACACTGGATGAAGCTGCTGAAGATGCGCTCTCTCTTTTCCAGGAAATTAGGCTCAAATGGGAAGGCACGGCCTTAGGGATGAGACCCAAGATCTCTAGACTGAAGAATAATCCAGAATCGAGGAACTTGGTATTGCTACTCGATACGGCCTTGAAAGAAACGATCCAGGCATCCACGAGCCTAGAAGAACTAAGCCATGTCGTTTACAGCGCGGCTATCACAGCTAACACCATCCAGCAGACAGCATCAAAAATACGACAACGAGGGGATAGACTACAAGAAAAACCTCCCTGGGAGAGGAGACTCGAAGAAAAGATCAAGAGATTGAGGCAAGAAATAGGAACTCTGCAAGCATTTCTGAACTCCCAAAGACCAAGCAAAAAATTAGAAAAGAAAGTACGGGAATATGCCGGAAGAGCTGGAGTGAAAAAGAATGAACCTGACTACCGTACTAAACTCAAAACTCACTTGGAGATGCTGAAACAGAAGATAGCTGCACTGGGCAACAGAATAAGGAGGTACCACAAGAGAACCCTAAGGTACAAGCAGAATAACCTCTTCTCTAACAACCAGAGGGAATTTTATAGAGGTCTCGAAAGAGAAAAAAACGAAAAAACGGACCCACCAACACCTGGAGAGATGGCTGAATACTGGTCCCACGTTTGGTCTCAGAGTACTAGCCACAACGAGAATGCCACCTGGATCAAGACCGAGGAAGATGAACTACGCGATCTTCGAGAAATGGATGCGGTATATATCACGGAAAACAGCATAAGCAACACAGTCAAGAGGATGAAAAACTGGACAGCTCCAGGAGTCGATGGCATCCACAACTACTGGTGGAAAGTACTGAAATCAACCCACCTGGTTTTAGCAAGGCTTATCCAGGAGGCACTCGAACATCCACATAGCATTCCTGAGTACCTCACACAAGGCATCACCTATATGATACCCAAGAAGGGTGATCTAAAGAAGCCGGAAAACTACCGCCCTATAACGAGCTTGCCGTCTATCTATAAAATCTTAACTTCCACCATATCCCATCAGATTGACACACACCTCAAGAGAAATGACATTATGGCATGGGAACAAAACGGATGCAAGAACAAGGGTAAAGGAAGCAAAGAACTTCTGATAGTCGATAGAACAATCACCAGACAGGCAAAAACACGAAATAAGAACATCTCGATGGCCTGGATCGACTATCAGAAAGCATACGATTCTGTTCCCCACTCATGGCTGATAAAAACTCTGGAAATATACAAAGTAAATAAACGAATTATCCGCCTTCTTCAATCACTAATGTCCACTTGGAGAACAACTATAACGGTGGCAGGGCACTCAACACCAGGCCAAACTGTGAGAATAAGGCGAGGTATATTCCAGGAGATGGCTTCAGCCCGCGATGGTTCTGCCTGGCCCTCAATGCCCTCAGCAAGGTTTTAAACAGATCAGCATATGGCTACTCCATGAACGAATCAATAAAGCTTACTCACCTTTTTACATGGATGACATCAAACTCTATGCCAGAGGAAGGAAACAGCTGGAGGGAGGAATAGAACTGGTCAGAAAGTTCAGTGAGGACATAGGAATGTCGCTAGGACTGGAGAAATGCGCCATAGTGGAGGTTAAACGGGGAAAGATGATGAGGCAGGGAAATATAAGATTGGCTGACGGAAGGGAGATAGCGGAGCTGGCAATGGAAGAAAGGTATAAATATCTAGGTATTCAACAGACATATGAAATCAAACAAGCTGAAAACAAGATGAACATCAAAACAGAGCTGATGACAAGAGTCCGGAAAATCCTAAAAAAGCAGCTCTCAGCAAAAAATAAAATCGAGGCACTCAACATCTGGGCCATACCTGCCTTCACCTATTCATCTGGTATACTAACCTGGTCTAGGACAGACCTACAACAAATAGATAGGCACATAAGAACAACACTTACCGAACACGGCATGCTACATCCCAACTCAGCAACGGAAAGGCTATACTTACCACGCAAGCAGGAGGTCGCGGCTTAGTCTGTATCGAGGAAGCTTGTCTGCAAGAGGAAAAAAAGATCGCACAGTATTTCGAAAACACAAACTTACCTGTCCATCAATGGATAGCAGCACAGGAGGGCACCATCAATAGGGAAAGAGAGGCACCTGAAATAGATAATTTTTCAACAAGACTGGAACGAAGCTGGCAGGCGAAAGCTTTGCACGGACGATTCTACGCCAGCTTGCGCCAACCAGAAGTAGACCTGATCCACTCCAGCACCTACCTCACACAGGGATACCTGTACCCCAGACAGAGGGAACCCTGTTCGCAATTCAGGACCAGGTAGTTCCGACGAGGACGTACAACAAATATATTGTGAAGGTATCCATCGAGAACACAAAATGCAGACTGTGTCAATCTGCAGAAGAGACGGTGCAACATCTAACGTCAGCCTGCTCGTCAATCGCCGGAACAAAATATTTAGCCCGACACAACAGCATGGGAAAAGTGGTGCACCAGCTACTGTATCTGCAATACCAACTGATTCCGCACTTCACGCCGTATCACCTTTACTCCCCTCAGACGGTAATGGAGAATGAAAAATATAAAATATACTGGGACCTGACAGTGATCACTGACATAGGCGTGGAGCATAATAGACCGGATGTCGTAATTTGGAG
Organism: Micraspis discolor; assembly: GCA_030674115.1. NCBI lineage: Eukaryota > Metazoa > Arthropoda > Insecta > Coleoptera > Coccinellidae > Micraspis > Micraspis discolor. Next base: position 240,589 of record JARTUT010001341.1, read on the forward strand.
AAAAGCGGAGAAGCGCGCAGTACTTTTGGATTTTGCTGTGCCCTGGGACTCCAACCTGACAAGATCATATGGAGAAAAAATACAAAAATACGAGGCACTTGCTCGTCAAATGCGAAATATGTGGAGGCTGGAACGAGTAGATATAATGCCGCTGATAATAAGTGTGAATGGCCTAGTACATCAGAAAACGATGAAACACCTAAAAGAGCTGAACCTGCCAAACAATGCTATCACGTGGATGCAAAAAGCAGTGATATTGGGAACAGTGAATATAATAAGACAGGTTATTTATCCGCATTAACACCGCAACTTCAATAGGAGATCTCTTGGCCAGCGCCCGAGATGCTTCAAAAAACTCCACGAAAGTGTGAAATAAAAAAAAAAAAAATAAATAAATAAATAGGTGATCGGATATAAAAATGTTATAAATGAAGTTTAGGTGTCTAAATCCTGTTTCGGGAAAATAAATTTCGTATGTTGTTGTAGATTGTACTCAAGCCTAAACAGTCAGTTCTCAGGTTGATATTATCGGTTAATTGGATTTGTATCATCTCCCTTATATTACGTTTGAACCAATTGGACTCCATATCTAAAACTGTTGCCTCCTCAAACTTGAAATTGTGACCTGTATTGGAGTGATGAGAGGCTAACGCTGTTTTGTTGGTCTTGATTTGATTATGGTTTTTGCAATCATTTTTATGTTGACTTATTCATTGTTTTAAATACTGTTTTGTTTGTCCTATGTATGATTTGTTGCATGAACATGTAATTTCGTAGCTTACATTGGATAAATTACTCGAAGGTGTTGGATCTTTCAACCTTGTGAAGAAAATATTTGTATTCTTTACATTAAAATAAGCCAAATGAATGTTCTGACCAAGGGACCATTAATTGATTGGTAAAGTCCATTTATAGAGGAAAATTTGAAGTATTTGCCATTCGAAGGTGTTCTTCGAATAATTGTGCGATTGATGTTCCTGAAATATGAGCTTATGCATTGGTTTACAAATTTTTTAGGGTAGTTCTTTTGGTGTTATGTTTCTTTTATTCTTTTCAAGTTCATCTCATGATGAGAAATATGGCTCAAATTAACCATTCTGTATAGGAGTCTTTTTTATTATATTAATTTTATGGTTTGAATTCAAACTTTCGAATGATTTGACAGCTACAAGCTCAAATCACTACGAAAGCTGTACATTATTTTTGATATTGGAGAAATTGAGTAAACAGCAACTAAATAAAAAGACTGTTAGAAAGAGATTGGGGTAATTATACGATGATAAATTTTTCTGTGCTTATTGACAATGTATACTATAGAAAATGTCGAGACTTGATGAAAGTGGGTTTTTGATTTTCTTCTATATTCACATTGATATAAACCGTGAAATGTTGCATATTTTTGGAATGAAAATAATGAGATTTCAATGATTCGCATAGTAATTTAGTGTTTCTTTTTAATGAAATATAACTTCAGAAAATAGCTACTTGATTAAAAATTATGCGAAAAAGACTATCAGGCCTCTGAATTTTACGTGGAAAAGTGATTGTAGTAGTATATTCTAAAACAAGTTGCAGAATGGGCACTTATTCCAATACGAATGCAAAATTCGGAAACGAGCGACGAAGGAGCGAGTTTTTGAACGCATGAGAGTTGGAATTGCCTTCTGCAACGAGTATTAGACGATATTTTCTCTTTTTCGGTCAAGAATTGTGAGAAATTTAGAGAAATTCAATGAAGAATTCAGATTATATCTCTTAGTGCCTTTTGTATTTTATTTTCGCAATTGGTGTGACTGATACGAAGATTGACAGATTATAGAATTTGATTAGTGCGTTCAAACCTCTACATGACTTAATATTGACAATTGACGTGCAATGGACACGTGTTGACATTCGAAAGGATAGGATGTTAGTGTTGTCAACCACAAAACGTAAAATATAACTAAAAACACTAATGAACTCATTACGACACTGAAATAGAGGAAATCTTTTTATTTCAGAGCTCTGTCATCAGTGCCAAAAATCAGCTAAAATTTAATATTACTGTTCTTACTTTATCGGACAAATAAAAAGAGAATAAGGTATGAGGTTGTAGTTGTAGTGCTAAAAGATTGAAATATGCCTACCCTGCACAACTCATAGTCCCGTAGAGAATTTTATATTATGTTTGGCATTGTTTTTAGAGAGTGTTGCTCTTCAACTTGAAAAGTTTCTGACATCTGTCAGTTTTTTCCAACTTTTTCTCATGTGTCTGGCTCTCCACCGAAGAAAAATGATAGTCGAGAAGAGTTTTATTCTTCAATAAGTAATGGTCTCGAATTACCGAATGCGTTTTTGTTTTAGGAGTAATTACCAGAAATGCCTTCGAAGATAAAAGATCCCCAATCTACCATGTAAGGCAGTTCATTGGTTCGACCAAAAATGCTGTCCTTTCAGCGATGAAGATTCCTCCACAAAATTTAATAATACCTTCAAATTACGAAATCAAAAATATCAACCCCGAGGAGATATCATACGGAGAGGACACCTTGGTCAATGGCATAAATCCCAAAATATTATCTCGTTCAGCTTTTCGTACGTCCGAGAACTCAGAGTTTCCAGATGATACTTATTCCTCGGATCCTTACGGTATCGTTGAAACGTTTGCCAGAGTTGAGGTGCAATAAGGGACAGTGTTCGATCAAGTAAGTATATCAACATTGTTAAGTTTCGCAACACTTGCTTAATAGTTGCTTATTTATACGTATAAAGTTCAAAAAAAAAATATATATATATATATATATTTATACGTATCATATTTTCATTTATATATCTTGAACCAAATATATTTGAATCATCATCGGTAGATTGTGAATCAATCTATGGGGCTCTTGAGTTAACTACTGAGAATAATAACAAAGTTACTGTGTGTCGGCGAGATGCTTCAATATGAAATATTTCGAGATCTAAAGAGGCAAGGAACCTCCAGAGCACAAAATTAGCTGAGTAAAGAAATATAGATGTCTATTCGTTGCGTATTTTCTATTTGCATGTATTCCCTCGATAACGTTGTAAAAAACAATTGCAAAAAGCGTTGGTTTCCGGACTTTTCTAAAAAAAATTTAGTAAGCACTGACGTGAGGTCAGATTGCTTTGGCGCTCTTGTTGACCTACTTGCGAGTAAATATTCAAACCTTAACAAATCTATAAGCTCTCTGATCGGGTGAACAATAGTATTTTTCCGTACTATGGGACAATGTGATGTAAATATGAAAGCCTAATGAATAAACAAACCTTTATCTCAATTTGAAAATAACTACTCATAATTTTCACCAAATTTTGTTCTATGCTTCTCCTAAAAACATACGTCATGGCTTTTCTGAGTTTTGACAACGCCATCAAATTCTTTCTCTATGATAAAAAATTTTTTGATTAATATTACGTCTGTGCTTTTCTGAATTTTGACAACGTCATCGACATTCGATGAATTCTATGAAAATTTTGATTGATATTACGCCAACTGACACTGATATCTAGGTCCGCAAGTTGTCAAACGAATATCGATCTGTGATGGCAAATCTTTCAATGACAAAGCTCGGACTTCATGACATTTCTATTTTTCTCTTGAGTAAATGAAAAAAATGATCATATCTTCAGAAGAGGGAAAGCTACGACAATGAAATTTGAGAAGGAGTAAGTTATCGGTAACCTCAATATATATATATACGGATTTTTATTTAAATCTTAATGAAGTCTTAGGAGATATTGAGTATTGAAAATTTTTTTTGGGAATTTTTAAAATTTTCTAGTGTGACAATTTCTGCGAAATTTTGCAAGCCGTTTCGCTTCAGCCTCCTCAATAACATTCCAAGTATCAACTTGATCGGATGGATATTCTAGTAGTTATTGAGGAAACAAAATTTCAGATGCTCATAACTACTGAACCATCCGACGGATTTGGCCCAATAACGAACTTGACCGAGATATTTGGACAATTAACCTATTCTGAAAATATGAAAACTCTAGCTGAATTCTTTTGGATGCTAGAGAGGATACGGCCGGCCGGACAGACTCAACTTTCGCCACGAATTCTTCATCAGGGAGTCGAACCCAATCGATTGAGACCATTTTCGGCTCGATATTCCAAAATTACAGACATTCGGGCAAAATGATAGGCACTCTGTTCGGGTGAACAAGAGCGCCAAAAATGGTCCCGTTCAAGGCAGAATAGATTTGAATCTCGGAAGCGATGAGTGCTTGCTGTTTTCGTATATAAATAAAAAATCAGATATTCGGTTGAAATCATTCATATCTTTCTATATTACATGTAAAAATATTCATCAATATTTATTTATTTATACATAGAGGGTGAGTCTTTAACTACTGTGTTTATTTTAACCATAGGTTCTTGAGATCATAAGAAACACTATTTCCATTACAGTTTTTCCATATTCAGCTGCGTTAAATAGTTATAAGCATTTTAAGTTTTGACATTGTGCAAATACCCCTCTGTAGTCCAGTTTGAATGAAATATACCTTCCACAGCATCCACTAATGAATCTGAATTCTTTAAAACTATTATTTTCCCTCTAAAAAATGATTCACTCACTGATGTTTCATCCGATGAGGTCCATATCCAGAAGGAAGATACAAAATACTAATTTTCTGGTAAAAAAAATTCAACACCATAAACATAGATCTTTGTTGTTCTACTATAATTTCTTTCTATTTCAAGATTATAAACCATCCCTTTCTAGTGAGAAATTCCAAAAAACCTCAGAATTACTGGATGTTATCATCATACATTTGTAATTTTCTTCTTAAAATTTCCAAATCATGGAAACCATCATTTCTATGAAAACTTCCATAGCCAGAAAAAATCATCTATGATCCGTCAAATCATTTGTTCATAAATGATTTGCCGGATCATGTTCTTGCTCATTTGATAATACTTTTCGCGGATGATTCATCATTTCTGGTAACTGCGGGGAGCTTTGGGGAGCTTGAGGACCTAATGGCCCTACTATTTCAAACGTTTACCACTTGGTGTCGAAGGAATAACTTGATAGTCAATATAGAAAAAACAGTATGCATTCACTTTAAACTAAAAAATTTCGGTGGAAAACGACCTGTCTTCACTTGTGAAAACTCGTCAATAAATACAAGTGGCTCCGCTAGATTTCTTGGAGTACAAATTGACGAATACTTACGATGGAACCAACATATTGAATCGGTTTGTGAAAAACTGAATAACTCATATATTTTGCCATAAATAAGATCAAACATTTGTTTTCCCTGCATTCACTCTTGGATGTGTATTATTGTACAGCTTATCCACACATGGCATATAATGTTCTTATCTGGGGAGGTTCTACCGAACTGGAAAGGGTGTTGATTTGTCAAAAGAGGATAATCCGATTAATTTTCAATTTGTCACATTTATCTTCTTGTCGACCATATTTTATAGCGAATAATATTCTGACTGTGTCATGTATTTATATATATAAGTGTCTCCTTTATGTTAAGAATAATGAAAGCATCATGCACAGTTCATGCAACATCTAAATATGAGCGCTCTCCTTTATATCAGAGCATACGTCTTTTCAATCATCTTCCAACAAAAATTAAGATGTTGGGTGAACTTCATTTCAAGAAGGCAATAAAGCACCTATTGTGTAGTGGATGTTATTATTCGGTGGCGGAATTCATGAATGATGCCATGTTGGATGTGTGATATGAGATTATTTTATCTGTATCTCTTGTACCTTTGTTTGCCGACCTGTCCCATACTTTTGTAGTCTCAAGGGATCAATAAAGATTATTATTATTATTATTATTATTATTATGATTTTCCAAACACTGATATTTATTCTCCTTGGCAGACTTTCTTGTGTATTGACCAGTGAACAGGTCTATGAGGTCTCTTGATATCATACTGTTAAAAATACGAAAATCATTTTCGAAATCTTCAACAACAATGAATGATGTCACTACGAATATCTATTTCAAAGTGATGGTACTTTGCTTGATGATTATTTCTGTGCTGAATCCCAATAAGAATTTCCTTGGATAGATTACAGGTATTCCCAGATTTAGGTGTTCAATTATACTTGCTTGAAGAAATTGAGTTTGATCACCTATATTTGCTTCTAAAAATTTAACTAGGGTTTCTTTAATAATAAAATTTAGAAAGCACTGACGTGAGGTCAGATTGCTTTGGCGCTCTTGTTGACCTACTTATGAGTAAATATTCAAACCTTAACAAATCTATAAGCTCTATGATCAGGTGAACAATAGTCTTTTTCCGTACTAAGGGAGAATGTGATGTAAATATGAAAGCCTAATGAATAAACAAACCTTTATCTCAATTTGAAAATAACTACTCATAATTTTCACCAAATTTTATTTATGCTTCTCCTAAAAACTTACGTCATTGCTTTTCTGAGTTTCGACAACGCCATCAAATTCTTTTCTCTATGATAAAAATTTTTTGATTAATATTACGTCTGTGCTTTTCTGAATTTCGACAACGTCATCGACATCTAATTCTACCTCTATGAATTCTGTGAAAATTTTGATTGATATTACGCCAACTGACACCGATATCTAGGCATAGAAATATAAATATATAGAATGCGTGCATCGTGGAAAATAAGTACTCAAACGTGTAACATTGACCCCGTTCCCTTCAAGGTGTAATTCGCATGCGCCACGAACTCTTGAGCTTGTTAGAAGGGGTTTGTGATTTTGTTACCATGGTAACCGAATGTGACATAATTCAAATTAAACGACAGAATTACTATTTGAACGAAACACTGTATTCTCCTCGATTCCCTTCTCTAAGGAATTTCCCCTTCGTCGCGCATGCGCAGAACTTCTCAAAGGGCACGGCACAGCCTACTAGATGCTTCACGATTTATTTCAAGGATCAAATTATATCTATAGAATTATTTGATATCTAGGTCCGCAAGTTGTCAAACGAATATCGATCTGTGATGGCAAATCTTTCAATGACAAAGCTCGGACTTCATGACATTTCTATTTTTCTCTTGAGTAAATGAAAAAAATGATCATATCTTCAGAAGGGGAAAAACTACGACAATGAAATTTGAGGATGAGTAAGATATCGGTAACCTCAATATGTATACGGATTTTTATTTAAATCTAAATGAAGTCTTAGGAGATATTGAGTATTGAAAATTTTTTTTTTTGGGAATTTTTTAAAAATTTTCTAGCGTGCCGATTTCTGCGAAATTTTGCAAACCGTTTCGTTTCAGCCTCCCTCAATAACATTCCAAGTATCAACTTGATCGGATGGATATTCTAGTAGTTATTGAGGAAACAAAATTTCAGATGCTCATTACTACTGAACCATCAGACGGATTTGGCCGAATAACGAACTTGACCGAGATCTTTGGACAATTGACCTATTCTGAAAATATGAAAACTCTAGCTGATTCCTTTTGGATGCTAGAGAGGATACGGCCGGCCGGACAGACTCAACTTTCGCCACGAATTCTTCATCAGGGAGTCGAACCCAATCGATTGAGACCATTTTCGGCTCGATATCCCAAAATTACAGACATTCGGGCAATGATAGGCACTCTGTTCGGGTGAACAAGAGCGCCAAAAAATGTTTGTTAGACCATTAATATGAATCTATTTTGTTTAGACTATAATTACTGATTACTAGACATGCGTAAGTTTTGGTCTTTATAATCAGGGTATCTGTTTTAATTACGTAAACAAAAACATAAATATTGAATTATGGTTATTCATAGACTATGTCAAATTTCAATACCTTGCCATAGAATAATAATTTATTACCGAACCCCAGGAGAGAAAAATTAATAATTGCAAAGTTTTTTCAAATGGAAGATAATATCTGTAACCATTATTGATCTTCATTTATAATTTTTCTCAGAATAACTAGAGTGAATTATTATCACATTAGAATGTTATTATAACGTCTCTGTGGTGGGTAGTTCCCAATAAAATAGTGTTCTTTAGTTCCTTGTTGTTTGATTCTGTTTGAAACTGTCAACAGTTATTTGTAGCGCTCTTTGAAAAAATGTGGAAAATATTGTAAGGATAATTTCGACAGTTTGAAATTATTCAATTCAGTATGAAGAGATTATGGTCGGAAAATGCATTATATTCTAATCTTTCTAGTTTATGAGCTTATAGCTTCCAGTTTCAATATTGATTGAATTTTAATTAACCATGCATCATAACAAATATTCAGAAATATTAACATTAAGTCAAATTCTATTATCTCCTAAGTTTGTCAACCAGGTTGAATCGGTGTATGAAATAAAGATGTGAAAAAACTTCTATAAAGGTACAAAACAAATCAAGGAGACTGGGTCTGAAGTTTTTAAAACTCATATGAGCCTAATTTGAAGCATTCCCATGTTAGAATAGATATAATTGGATGAACCCAGAAAGTCTGAAGCCATAAAGAACCAGCTCTTCATAAAGACAAGTCTTCAATTTAACAGGTTCTGACAGAAAATACATTACCTAATTCAACATGAATATATATATATATATATATATATATATATATATATATATATATTTATCTAACAGACGTGTTCAGTCATCATGAAAACCCGTATATATATATATATATACCTGGATAAATAGAAGTATTCGGACTTCAAGAAAATTCATCAGGTGTTAAAGTTTTTAATGTTCAATGTTTCAAATAATTTAAGTTCTTCAGAAGTGCTTTATAGGCACTCGGAATGCCCTATTCCAAAGCTGTATCGGAAAAAATTATTTCATTGGGATAAAATCAAATGACCTTATTTATATCTTCATAAACCCAATTGATTGGAAATATTTTTGACTCGCTAGTCGAAAAGTTTATCTATTTTGGTAGAACAATAGCTTGCTGTTCTACTTGAAACAACCAAGCAAAAGTAATAAACCCAAATCTCATTAATATCCTGAAACCAAATGCAATGACCGTCGCAATTCTTTTAGGATTTATTAGGAAGATCGCATCAAACCGTTTGAAATTTGCACATCCTATGGGGATATTTCACTCTACCGAGACCAAGAAAGTTGTCATAAATGTGAAATTGTATTAAAAACAGAAATGGTTTAACATCTCATAATGATACCGTTGGTTTTTGTGACCAGCATGTCATATTGAATTTTAAAACTTCTCGTTACAGGCTAGAGCGCTGACCCTTGGACCCTGAGTAGGTAGATGATTAACAAGGGATAAATAGAGTTCAGTTTCACTCGTATTTATTCAAAATTTGAAAATTATATTTCGGAAACTATTAGTTTGTCAAAGTCGAAAACGGTATAGGTGTATACGCCTGATAAAATTGCACCATAAAAAATTTTTTATTTGGAAAATTTTATTTTGTTACTTCGGAACTATTCTACCGATTTATCCGAATAACGAACTCAGCCGAGATATTTATAACTCAAATCTACTCTGAAAATTTCAACTCTAGCTCTATCGTATTCAGGGATGTATTTGATATTCAAGATTGACGGAGTCTATCCTCCTAGAGGATGTGATAATAATTATCTTTATCAGCGACTGAATTATCCAAGTTTAAGTCTAAGAATAACTTTAGGATCAGATATGGTTCTGTAAAAAATCTCAAATAATAAAATCGACTGTGCCAAAATTCTCAGTAAATTAAATTTCCACCTACCATGTTTCAATTCGAGAAATGCTTCAGTTTTAAAATGTGAAAGAGCTAGAACGAATGTCCTGCGTAAGGTTCCAATAAATTTAATGTAATAATTATATTATAGTAGCTGTACCTGTTGTGATATTTTTTCGTGCTCTCAACAAACTTTTATGAAAATTGCACTTGAACATCTATCCGATTCATAGTAAAATTTTGATTTTGTGTAAATATATGTATGTAGGTGGTTATGGAGCAGTTATTCTTAATAGTAACATTTATATCCCTGTATACTGACTTGTCCTGTAAATGGATTTTCTGTTGGACAATAAAGCTATTATTATTATTATTAGAAATTTGGTTTCCAATATTAAAACCAGATTGAATTATGTGGGGAAAAAGTGATAAAAATCAGTATTTACTGAAAAAAAAATTGTAAGATATGAAGATGACGAATGAGGAAAGCATTCAATTTCTAAAATCAATTTAGCTATAGTTTGTTCAAATACCTGTAACTTACGAATCTCGATAGATTGTCCATTGTCCAAAAATCTGGGCCAAAAACGTCGGATAGTTCTGCATTAATTATGCATTTGGAATTTCGTTTCCTCAACATTTCCTAACATACTAACATATCCACCAGATAAACTTGTAACTAGAAAGATGTTCGGATAGCGTTTAAACAAAGAAGTTTGTCAAATTTCATAGAAACCGTTTCTAAATACTTGATATCTCGTAAGATATTCATCAGCATTAAGAATAAGCACGCTGATGCTCATGACCTCACGTCAGTGCTTTTCTAAATTCTTTAAGATCCATACAATATTCTTTGTACATTTCTCAATTAAAATTTTGTCCAGATTCATTTCATTTCGGTGAACATAAAAAAATTCGGAAAAGTCAAATTCAGAAAAATATCGAAAATTTTCCGTAACGACTCCTATAAAGGCTGATTGAAATTTCCACGACTCTTTGTATAAGATGTAGAAGAATATATTCACAAGGCACAGCGTTGCCAGATTTAGGGATTGGAGATGAAAAGTATTTATGTGAGTGATGGAAAACTTTTTTTCTATTTATTATGGAATATTACTCTGGATTGAATTGAATATTAAACAAGGTGGTAGACATTATTAATAATGAATACAGCAAATGACAATTTAGATTTTGTAGTGAATTTAAGACAAAAATTCTTCAGTGGTTAATTTCATCTATAGTGTTTAGTGGTGGAACCATAGACTAGAGAGATCTCCCCAACCTTTTGTAGAAATATTTAAGAAAGACATAAAATATGGCAACATTGAACAAATCTGATTATCGAATCATTTCAGCACAGAGTTGGATTTGGGAAAATCAAAAAATTTGGACAAAATTATATCGATTCAATTCCTTTCAACTTCAAATATCTCAAGAATGGTGCAATTTCGGAGAAAAGATGATGAATGATTTTATCTGCAAAAAACACTAATGATTTCAGGAAGTACCTTTTTGACGCTTATCCCGAAAACAGAATTGATATTTAGTTACATAGATTACTTTGAGCATTGAATAACGTCACTCAAAACTCTACAAGATCCTCCTAGTTTGAAAAAGTATCTCTCTTATACATTTTCATCAGTTGGGTCACTTAGTTACCCTAGTTTATGGTGAATCTGATTTATTCAGCTGCAATTCTCCCGAGTGAAATAAGAAAATTGTGATTTGTGAATCTGTGAAGCAATTGCATATCGCCAAGCCACAATTTGTTAGTGAAAGTTTCAACCGAAGTAACTGCACCTTATTCTAAGAAATCTACCTTCAACGATTGAAGCAGAGCTGTGGTGAATTTCAAATTAGTACAATAAGGTCAGATCCCTTTATTATCTAGTATTACTAGAAGTATGTGAATATATAATTTTATTCTTCAAATTCAAATTGGTGATCCAAAAGTTCAAATGATTAAATGGTGGTAGCAAGATCAAAAAACGGGAAATTGGTACTATGTCAGTTCGCCGACGTTTCGGAAATATATTTCTCCATCTTCAGGGCTCTACAAAAGAATATGGAGAATATGGTGAAAATTTCCAACAAACATGAAAATAATAATAATAATAATAATAATAATACATCTTTATTTTGAAGAAACTCTCAATTACATAATAATAAGGCTTAAACAAAATAGTGTCTAAAATAATTAATCAGAACAATTGTATTTCGAGAATATAAAATATCACGAATTCAGAAAATCACACAAATTATAAGGTTCTAAATCTAGTAACCACTTATGTATAACACTTTTGAATTCTTTCAGATTAGTAATTTCTTTGATCTTATTTGGAAGCTTGTTGTAAAACTTGATACATCTATATAACGGTCCTTTTTCTGAAATTTTGAGCCTGTGTATTGGATAGTTATAAAATAAAGATCTTTTCGGGTAATTATTTTCTTGTTTGAAATCATTGAACATATCCCTATTTTTGAAGAAAAACAACAGTACTTCTTGTATATATATACCCACAACCGTTAGAACACCTGAAATCCCTAAATTTTTTTCCTACAAGATTCTCGGTATGTCATAGCTAAAATTATTCTTAGAACACGTTTTTGACAGATGAATACCCTTTCAACTTGCTCACTTGCTCCATAGAACAAAATTCCATACCTTATCAAGGATTCAAAGTTTGCATGATATACGATCTTCATTACATCGTTGTTTACTTGGTTCTTAATCACTCTGAAGGAATATGTAACTGAGCTTAGCCTACAAATCAGACTGTTTATATGTGATTCAAATGATAGAGTGCTATCTAAGATACACCCTAATATCTTAGCTTCTTTTATACACGGAAAAGTTACATCACCTACTCTGATTTCTGTAGGAATATCAAAATTAGGTCTGACCGTGGTAAAAATTACTGTCTTTGTTTTAGCCTCATTGAAGATTAAATTATTTTTCTCAAACCAATTCTTAATTTTGCAGAGTGCTATTTCCATATTTGCTATTAGACTCGTTAAATCATCTGCCTTGATGATAATTTTAGTGTCATCCACATATGTTACCAAGTCAAAAACGTTCTCAATTATCTCAACTATATCATTTAAGTATATCAAAAACAAAAATGGCCCTGCAATACTACCCTGAGGTATACCCATATCTATAATACTTATGTCAGAAAAACCTACTTGTCCATCAATATCCACCATTACCTTCCGTTTTCGATTCGACAAGTATGATATAAACCATTGTAAGGCCGGACCACGAATACCATATGCTTCGAGCTTTTCATAGAGCAGGTTATGGTTTACACTGTCAAACGCTTTGGATAGATCTAAAAACAAACCTAAAATAAACTTTCTCTCTTCCAATCCTGATAAAATCATATTCATGAACTTAAAAATTGCTGTTTGTGTTGACATTCCTTTTGATAGCCGTGTTGAAACTTATTAAATATGTTGCATTTATTTAGAAATGATCTAACACGATTACACATAACTGTCTCAAAAATCTTTGAAAAGTTAGACAAAATGCTTATTGGCCTAAAATTTTCCAACTTTGATGTATCACCCTCTTTAAAAACTGGTTTTACAATAGCCAATTTCAATGAGTCTGGAAATATACCATATTTCAAAGAGTTATTCACAATGAAAACTAATTGGGGAACTATGCATTTAATACAATTCTTTAAAACTTTAGCCGGTATTTCATCAAAACCACTACTCATACCACCCTTGAGACCACTTACAATATTCAAGATTTCCGTTTCGTCTACCTGTTCAATGAAAATTGATTTATCGTTGTTTAAAATATTATGCCCTAATTCTTTATTCTGTATAACTGATTTTAATTTGGATGCAATATCGTTGAGAAATTCGTTATAACCATTTGCAATAACAGTACTCGATTTGCTTTGTTGGATATTTATTTTTTTCGTTTTGCCCTTTCCTTGAATGTTGTTAACTAAATCCCAAACTGCCTTCGACTTATTATCTGATCTTAAAATATGTTCATGATTTAATTTTTGTTTCCTCAATTTAAGTTGTTCATTATATGCTTTCTTAGTTTTTTTAAAATCGTCCCTGTATATTTCACTGCAATCACTCAAAACATAAAGAATATCTAGCTTCTTTTTTAGTACAGTGCATTCATCTTCCAATTTATTATTCAATTCCGAACATTTTATTTTGTTATAATCACTCACTTTACGTCTTCTTAAAGGAAAAGCCTTGTCGAAAGCTCTTAAGAACAATGAAATGAATATGTTCCATTGTTGCTCCACATCATTATCTCTAGTTTGAAACAATTTCAACCAACATTCATTATCTAAAGTACTTTTGAAATTATCAATATTTCTATCCGAAAAAGATCTACAATTTACATAACAAATTACATTCTGCGTTTCGAACCAAATCTTTTGAGCCGTATGATCCGAGATCATTGAATGAATAACTAAAGACTTCTTATATTCAAAATTTATCCAGATGTTATCTAAACAAGATTTACTTGTAGGTGTTATCCTAGTATATTCTTTTATGGTGAATGAAAAGTTGTATGTACCCAGCAATGATTCAAATTCTTTCTTATCATCTGAGTTGCAACACATATCTATGTTAAAATCACCTGCAATTATAGTATTTACACAACTACGTGACATTTTCTCAAGCATACAATTAATTTTATCAAAAAATACGTTCATACATGCCCCAGATGGTCTATAAACTGTGACTATTAAGAGTGATCCATTTTTAGTTTGAAACTGAGCAGCCGCCACTTCTATCATCCTGTCAACAGAAAATGATTCTAAGTCCTTTCTTCTTCTTCTATTGATTCCCCCTTTTGCGTAAATGGCGCATCCGCCATGAGCTTTATCTTCTCCCCTGCAGTAGAAGGATATTAATTCAAAATTATCTAAACCATGTACCTGTAGTTGCTGTTCAGTCTTCCAATGCTCCGATATACATAGAAATCTGCATTCTTCATTGTTCTTCAACAATTCGGACAATAGCTCAGTACTGTTACCAATAGATTGTACATTTTGGTGGATTAAACTCCATAACTCATTGTTTTTTATTTTGTCAACATTATTTGCTTCAATTTTGTTGTCTGAATTGCGTTCTACATAACTTAGAGAAAATTTGCTGCTTGGATTTGATTCAAGAAATCTTTATGTCTTGAGAAATCAAACCTTCTTATTCCTACACCTTCAGGCCAGAATGTAGGGTCATATAGTTGATCTTTCATACCAATAGGTGCTGTGACCAAAAACCTTTTGAGCATCCCTATATCTGACGGAATTTCCTTTACTAAAATTTCATTTCGTTTGAGCCCCTTTTTCTCGACTAAATATTTGTTTATATCCTCTTGTTGAGTATTTCTATTCACTCTGTTTAAGTAGAGCCAGACTTTCCTAGTAGCACCAGAAAAACCATCCTTTTCATCATTCTGTCCTGTTCCAATTTTTCTATTTTTATTTCGCTTCCTATAAGAAACCTTCCTAAACTGATCTTCCGAATCCATATTTCCAATGTTTACATTCACTTTATGTTGCCCTGTC
The DNA here is from genome assembly GCA_030674115.1 of Micraspis discolor. Lineage (NCBI taxonomy): Eukaryota > Metazoa > Arthropoda > Insecta > Coleoptera > Coccinellidae > Micraspis > Micraspis discolor. The sequence continues at coordinate 255,758 of JARTUT010001341.1, forward strand.
AACATATTTTCAGATGTTTCACTTGCGGTCTTTTTCGACAAAACTAAAGGAGATAAAGAGCTCTGTACTGAATTAACGATGTGTTGATCTACAGTTTTAACTGGATTGTTCCTATCTCTCTCTGTTTCTGACTTCTTATCCCTAGATGTCAACACTCTCGCATAATTTTCAGGTTGCATTGCGGACGGGTTCTGTTTTGTGATGTTGTTTACTGAATTATAATTTTTTTTATGTTCGTTTCCATTTTCCAATAATGCAATTTTTTCCAATAGTAGCTTATTATTCTGAGTTAAAATATCATTCTTTTCCCTTACTTCACTTAGAAGCTGTTTCAAATACATATTTTCCATAAATACCTGCTCTTTACAGATATTTTTCGAGCACAGTTTCTCCTCACACTTGTTATCTTCTAAATTATCACAGCATATAACATAATTTTCATTGATTACCTTCAAATCACTCATTTTATTCGCACAACCTTTATGTATAGGTCTGAGACAATTTATGCACACAAAAGCAGCTTGGTCTCTTCCACAACATTTCATTTTATTTAACTCTTTTTGCGATATTCCATCGCCACTTGTTAGCACTACGTTTTCATTCGCCGCCATGTTTGTTGGAAATTGAAAATATATAAAACAAGCAGGAATGACAGACTAAGACAACATTTCATAATAACAGTGTAAAATGTGTAACATCAAACAAATAAACTGGGATACAGCTCAAAAAGTGAAAACAACATCAATCAGCAAGAATGTTCAAGATTTTCGTGAAAAGTGAATGTACTTACAGACTAAACAATTGTATTCTCCCATTATCCTCAACATAAATGAAATCTCATATATTTTGCATGCAAAGAAATTATCAGACCGCAGTGAAAATTAAACAATGGAATAATGTCGAGAGACATACGTCGACACACGGAGGTGGAACCAATACAATAGCTCTCGATTTCTTAGATGGAAATACCCGAAGACCAGAGCTGTGCTAAGCACCGAAAAAAAGTGCTTCGAGCACTAAGCCTAAGCACTCGAAAAAAAAAAAAGGCTTGAGTCTCGAGTTCTAAGCACCGCTTTCGACAGAAGGCTCCGGATTACCGAGCACTTTTGCAAAAGTAATTGAATATTTCGAGCACTAAGCACTTTAGTGGGAACTATTTTATGTAATGTTGTTTGATTGAAATGAGAACTCTTTAGCTTCATCGACATATCTAAAATTATGATTTCGAGACTGGGAAAAACTCAAAAGCCATTTTATTTGTTTTGTGAAACGCATGCATTCAATTTACATTCTGGTACTAGTTAATCTTATTCGTCGATCTGAATCTGAATGGCTGTTTCTAATCAATGCATAAAGTTGAATTAATAATCGAGGACCAATTATTTTATAAGCGAGAACACATTACTGAAAAAATGTAAAAAGCACTGACGTGAGATCAGGAGCTTTTACGCGCTTGTTCTAAAGTCTTTTCTCAGACTTAAAAAGAGTGCGATTCAAAATCAGCCAGCACAATGAGTGTAAAAGAATCAATAAACATATATCTTAAATGGATGTTGAGTGAACTTACAGTTCAGCAAATTCTTCGATCTGGCATTCTTTCCACATTTTTCATACCATATGTAAGTTGTTGTAGTTGAGTGTCATCAATTATAACCGAATTTCAGATTCATAATTGCTGAGCTATCGGGCAGGTCTGGCCCAATAACTAACTTGACTTATCTATATAATAAAGTAATAAGATCGGGACCACAGAAAATTTTGACAGGTGGTCCCGTTAGGGACCCGGAAAGCGTAGCTTTCCTTGCGGCCCGCAGGGCCGCTCGAGAGGGAATCTTAAAACAGATCGAAAAGGCGTATCCTGTTCTAGGAGAAGCAACCCCGAAACCACCTCCGGGCGCTCTTAAAGTGCCCGAAATTTTCGAAAGAAAATCGCGAAAAACGTCATTTTCGCGAAATCGCCTAAAGTGCCCCCGAAAAAAGGAAATAGGCTCCGAAGCCAAAACGCCCAGCGTCCCGGACTCGCCACATATTCCGAGAGCGAGGACGTCCGGTTTCCTTAGAACCCATTAGAACTCCGGAGCCCCCCTATTTCTAGGCTAAAATCCCGTAAGTAAAACGGCAATTTTTAGTTTCGCCAGCCTCGCGAAACGTCAAAATCACCCATGATGCTTTCGCTCAATGCGGGCGATACATGCCTCAAAACTTATTTTCGGCGGTAGAAAATGAAACTTGAGGAAATTCCCCATCTCTGGGTACCAATTTTCATATCCAAGTAGCGAGATAAGGCCGCGAATTCTTCATTCCAAATTCGGCAATTTTTACGGTGAAATGAGTCAAAATGTCATAATTTCTCATACGATTCCGATGATAGCCGAACGCGAGCTCCAAATTTGAAAATACGGCATCAATTTTCGCTCGATATGGGCTGTCGAAGATTTTCAGGCCTTCCAATTGCTCGATTAAGAATCTACAGGAGATTCCGAATCTCTAGAGACCACTCACGTTTCACGAATCGCGAGAAAAACATCTCAAATATGCGTTTGAAAATCGTCATTTCAGGCTCTATTTTCGCGCTAATTCATTTTCGTCCTTGAAGAATGCACACAGATCGCGATGAATCGCTATACAGGCTGTGCTATCTCGAAAAAATCGCTATACAGGCTGTGCTTATGAAAGCACTGATTTTCACCAGATTCTTTCTTCGAGAGATTTCGTGTTACTTAGGGTTCTATCATGTTTTCCGCGTTTTTTCGTATTTGGTCGGTTTCTTTCTTGGTGGAATGCACTGAACTCGAAACGATAGAGTTATAAACGATATTCTTTCGGTTTGTTTTTATGAAGAAAGCACCCACTGCGAATCAATTATATACGGGGTGTCCCATATGCATTTTCTTCAAGTTCTCTCGCGAATGGGAGCTGATTTCGGTATAATGTCATACAGGGTGTGCGATTCACAATGAATTTGCGATCGGGTGATATACGGGGTGTGCAATTTACAAGTTAATTTGATTTTTTTTGCGCAAATTCGAGTTTTTGTGTTGTTTCGGGGAGTTTTGGATCTTAATTCGATAAAATATATTCGATTCATATACAGGGTGTCAGTTTTTCTCCAGCTTTTGTGCTTTTCCGCGTAAGGGAGCTTAATTCAATGAAATCCCATACAGGGTGTGCCATTAACAATGATTTCGCGATCGATTGATATACAGGGTGTGCAATTTAAAAGTTCTTTCATTATTTTTTGCACGCTTTCGTTTTTTGTGCTCCCTCGGGGTTTTAAGCTTTCCTTCGAGTTTTTTTGCGCGCTTTCGGTGATTTTGTGCTACTTCGGGTTCTTTCAAGTTTTTCCGTGTTTCGTCGGGTTCTTTCTTCGTGGAATGCACCGAACTTGAAACGATAGAGTTAAAACGATATTCTTTCGGTTTGTTTCTTATGATGAAAGCACCCACTGCAAATCAATTATATACTGGGTGTCCCATATGCATTTTTCATCATGTTTTTCACGTGTGAAAGCTAATTTCGGTAAAATGTCATACAGGGTGTGCGATTTACAATGAATTTGCGATCGGGTGATATACTGAGTGAGCACTTTACAAGTTCTTCTGTTTTTTTTTGCGCTCTCAAGTTTTTTCAAGCTTTTTGTGTTCCTTCGGTTTTTTTACGGAAAAATTATCTTCGAAACATATACGGGGTGTTACATAGGAGCTCCATAGAATAATTTTGATACTTCCTTCGTGGTAATTACTGAACTCGAATAGATGGAGTAACAACGATATTCTTTTTTTTTTTTCACTGCTAATCAATTGTATACTGAGTGTCTCATATGCATTCTCCTTCAAGTTTTCTCGCGAATGGGAGCGGATTTCGATAAAATGTCATACAGGGTGTGCAATTTACAATAAGTTTACGGTCGGGTGATATACAGGGTGTGCAATTTACAAGTACTTTTGTGTTTCGGGTTTTTTTCAGGTTCCTTTAGATTTTTTGTGTTACTTGGTGTTCTTTCGTGTTTTCTCGCGTTGTTTCGTGTAATTTCGGTTTCTTTCGTATAACTTCGGTTTCTTTCGTGTTTCTTCGGATTCCTTCGTGTTTTTTCGCGTTTCTCCGTGTTTTTTCCAGTTCTTTCTAGCTTTTTCGCTTTCAACGGGTAATTTGACGTGTTTCGTGTTTCTGCGCGCTTCATTGATGTATGGGCCCTATTGATCTGCGGTCTATATTGATCTATGGTCTATATTGATCCATGGGCCAATTGAACTACTGACCTATTGAACTACTGGCCTATGGATCTACGGGCCTATGGATCTAAGGGCCTATTGATCTACCCGCTTACTAGTCTATATAATAAAGTAATAAGATCGGGGACCACAGAAAATTTTGACAGGTGGTCCCGTTAGGGACCCGGAAAGCGTAGCTTTCCGAGCGGCCCGCAGGGCCGCTCGAGAGGGAATCTTAAAACAGATCGAAAAGGCGTATCCTCTTCTAGGAGAAGCGACCCCGAAACCACCCCCGGGCGCTCTTAAAGTGCCCGAAATTTTCGAAAGAAAATCGCGAAAATGACGTTTTTCGCGAAATCGCCTAAAGTGCCTCAGAAAAACGGAAATAGGCTCCGAAGCCGAAACGCCCAGCGTCCCGGACTCGCCACATATTCCGAGAGCGAGGACGTCCGGTTTCCTTAGAACCCATTAGAACTCCGGAGCCCCCCTATTTCTAGGCTAAAATCCCGTAAGTAAAACGGCAATTTTTAGTTTCGCCAGCCCCGCGAAAAGTCAAAATCACCCATGATGCTTTTGCTCAGTGTGGGCCTCTCGAGCATCTAAACGCATTTTCGGCGGTAGAAAATGAAACTTGAGGAAATTCCCCATCTCTGGGTACCAATTTTCATATCCAAGTAGCGATATAAGGCCGCGAATTCTTCATTCGAAATTCGGCAATTTCTACGGTGAAATGAGGCAAAATGTCAGAATTTCTCATACGATTCCGATGATAGCCGAACGCGAGCTCCAAATTTGAAAATACGGCATCAATTTTTCGCTCGATATGGGCGGTCGAAGATTTTGCGCCGTTCTAGCACTCGAATAAGAATCTACAGGAGATTCCGAATCTCTAGATACCTACCACTTTTCGTGAATCGCAAGAAAAACACCTCAAATATGCGTTTGAAAATCGTCATTTCAGGCTCTATTTTCGCGCTAATTCATTTTCGTCCTTGAAGAATGCACACAGATCGCGATGAATCGCTATACAGGCTGTGCTATCTCGAAAAAATCGCTATACAGGCTGTGCTTATGGAAAGCACTGATTTTCACCAGATTCTTTCTTCGAGAGATTTCGTGTTACTTAGGTTCTATCATGTTTTCCGCGTTTTTTCATATTTGGTCGGTTTCTTTCTTGGTGGAATGCACTGAACTCGAAACGATAGAGTTATAAACGATATTCTTTCGGTTTGTTTTTTATGAAGAAAGCACCACTGCGAATCAATTATATACAGGGTGTCCCATATGCATTTTTCTTCAAGTTCTCTCGCGAGTGGGAGCTGATTTCGGTATAATGTCATACAGGGTGTGCGATTCACAATGAATTTGCGATCGGGTGATATACGGGGTGTGCAATTTACAAGTTAATTTTTTTTTTTGCGCAAATTCGAGTTTTTGTGTTGTTTCGGGAGTTTTGGATCTTAATTCGATAAAATATATTCGATTCATATACAGGGTGTCAGATCTGAGTAGCGCTGACATTCACCAGAGTTTTCTCCAGCTTTCGTGCTTTTCCGCGTAAGGGAGCTTAATTCAATGAAATCCCATACAGGGTGTGCTATTAACAATGATTTCGCGATCGATTGATATACAGGGTGTGCAATTTAAAAGTTCTTTCATTATTTTTGCACGCTTTCGGTTTTTTGTGCTCCCTCGGGGTTTTAAGCTTTCCTTCGAGTTTTTGCGCGCTTTCGTTGATTTTGTGCTCCTTCGGGGTTTTTTCGGTTCCTTTGGATATTTTTCGTTCATTCGTGGTACTTCGGGTTCTTTCAAGTTTTTCCGTGTTTCGTCGGGTTCTTTCTTCGTGGAATGCACCGAACTTGAAACGATAGAGTTAAAACGATATTCTTTCGGTTTGTTTCTTATGATGAAAGCACCCACTGCAAATCAATTATATACTGGGTGTCCCATATGCATTTTTCATCATGTTTTTCACGTGTGAAAGCTAATTTCGGTAAAATGTCATACAGGGTGTGCGATTTACAATGAATTTGCGATCGGGTGATATACGGGGTGAGCACTTTAAAAGTTATTCTGTTTTTTTGCGCTCTCAAGTTTTTTCAAGTTTTTTGTGTTCCTTCGGGTTTTTTTACGGAAAATTATCTTCGAAACATATACGGGGTGTTACATAGGAGCTCCATAGAATAATTTTGATACTTCCTTCGTGGTAATTACTGAACTCGAATAGATGGAGTTACAACGATATTCTATTGGTTTTTTTTCACTGCTAATCAATTGTATACTGAGTGTCTCATATGCATTCTCCTTCAAGTTTTCTCGCGAATGGGAGCGGATTTCGATAAAATGTCATACAGGGTGTGCAATTTACAATAAGTTTACGGTCGGGTGATATACGGGGTGTGCAATTTACAAGTACTTTTGTGTTTCGGGTTTTTTTCAGGTTCCTTTAGATTTTTTGTGTTACTTGGTGTTCTTTCGTGTTTTCTCGCGATGTTTCGTGTAATTTCGGTTTCTTTCGTATAACTTCGGTTTCTTTCGTGTTTCTTCGGATTCCTTCGTGTTTTTTCGCGTTTCTCCGTGTTTTTTCCAGTTCTTTCTAGCTCTTTCGCTTTCAACGGGTAATTTGACGTGTTTCGTGTTTCTGCGCGCTTCATTGATGTATGGGCCCTATTGATCTGCGGTCTATATTGATCTATGGTCTATATTGATCCATGGGCCAATTGAACTACTGGCCTATTGAACTACTGGCCTATGGATCTACGGGTCTATGGATCTACGGGCCTATTGATCTACCCGCTTACTAGTATTTGGATAATAAACTAATTCTATTAATATGGAATCTCTATCTCATCTCTTTCGGAAGATAGAGAATATTCAGCCAAACATTTTCAAATTGGACCACCGTTTCTTCATCACGAGTCAAATCCAACCGATGGCGATCATTTTCAGCTCGATATTCAGAAATTACAGACATTTGGGAAAAAAATAGTCCTCTTGTCGCAAAATTCATAATGACATTTCCATTCAAAATATGACAACTGCACACATCAGTATTTTAGACATGTTTGTCATAAAAATGAACTGACAGAATTAGTTTCATTTTCGGCTCAATATTCACTCATTATGACAACTTGTCACAAATTAAAACCACCCTCATAGAGATTTATAGTTGATGTGATGTGAATTCATAGATAGAAATATAATCTGTGACTTCAATTTCAGAAAAACTCTTATATCTTCTGGAGATTGTACGCTATGATGATGAAATTTTAAAATATTTTAGGTACCTATACCCTGCATAAATGCCCTAAATTGTTGTGATCTGACGAATAACTTATGAGATATCGTGTATTGAAAAAAAACAATTTGGGAATTTTTAAAAAATTTTCTCTCGTGACGATTTTCTCGAAATTTGGCACACTCCTTCCTTTTAACGCTATCTAGACATTCTCTAAGTTACGAATTGATTGGATGAATATTCAAGAAATAAATGTTATTAACTGCTAAACTATTCGATGGATTTGGCCCAATAACGAACTTGCCCGAGATATTTGGACACTCGACCTATTCTGAAAAAATGAAAACTCTAGGTCCCTTCCTTCGGAAGATAGAGAGTATACGACCGGAGGGCCGGACATACTCAAGTTTGACCTCAAATTCTTCATCAGGAAGTCAAACCCAATTGATTGAGGCCATTTTCGGCTCGATATTCGAAAATTACAGACCTTTGGGCAAAACGATAGCACGCTGTTCCACTAGGAATAAGCGCGCCAAAAGGTACTGAAAAAAATTAGGTGTATATATTTATATTTTCCTTATCAAGTATAGACAGGGCGATTCACGGGGATGGCCTATTTGGTAGTCGTTTTTGGAAAAGGGATCAGGTTTAAATTTGCATGTTTAGTATTGAGACAATGATTCTTTTGCGCACTTATTCCAAGTGGACCAGCATGCTATGGTTTCGCCAAAACGCTTGTAATTTTGAAAATGGTCTCAATTGAGGATTGGGTTCGACTTCCTGTTAAAGAAGCCGTGCTCAAACTTGAGTACTCTGCCGGCCGGCCAGCCGTTTACTCTCTATCTTCCGAAGGAGATGACCTTGAGTTTTCATATTTACACAATATGTTGATTGTCAAAATATCTCAAATATCTCGATCAAGTTCGTAATTGCATTTTCCCAAGATAGAGAGTATACGATCGGAGGGCCGGCCAGCCTGACCTACTTAAATTTGACCAAGGTTTCTCCATCAAGAAGTCGAACCCATTGGATTGAAACCATTTTCGGCTCGATATTCGGAAATTACAGACATTTGGACAGAACGATAGCCCGCCTGTTCCACTAGTAACAAGCGCGCAAAAACAAAAAATTTTCTGACCTTCATAACCATAAAGTCAAATCAATGGTGACTGAAGAAATACTGAATATTAATTCAAAATGATCATATTATCTTTGCGTACATAAAAAAATCAAATACCGTACCTGCATATATTGACCCTACTTCAAGAATTCGGAAAGGCTTAGTGCTTAGAGGATTACTAAGCACTAAGATTTTCGCGAGAGTGCTCCGAAAAAAAAGCACTAAGCACTAGCCTTTGAAAAGTGCTCGCGAGCACAGTGCTCGGAAGCACGAAAGTGCTTAGAGTGCTTTCACGAGCACTAAGCACAATGCCTTGGCACAGCTCTGCCGAAGACGCGTTCATATGTTAACGGTAGACCATGAAAACCTTACAGGGCCATACAATTTCAACTTCTTCAAAAGCATGTTCTGATTGATACAATCATATGTCCTTGTGAGGTCTAAAAACAGGCCCATTACATGGTTTTTCTCTTCTAGAGTTCGATGAATCCTCTCTGTAAACTCAAATATTGCTGTTTGAGTTCCTCTGCCTTTCAGATAAGCATGTTGGTTCTTAAACAATAGGATATTGATGATAAAATATTCCATCATTCGGTTGCACAAACATTTCTCAAATGCCTTTGAGAAACTTGGCAGAAGGCTGATTGGTCTGTAGTTTTCAATTTCTTTCATACTACCTTTTTTATGTAAAGGTTTTACAATTGCGATCTTCAAATCTTCACGAAATATTCCTAATTTGAAAGATAATTTTACAGCATGTATTAAAGGTGCACTGATCTCATGTACACAAAATTTAATCAACGATGTAGATATTTTTAGTTGGAAAACTAATATTGAAATAGTAAAGAAATATGTTATGAAAATTCTTCCAAACTATATTGGGGTCACTGGCCTCATAAACCATGGTCCAATCTGCAATTGCTGAGCATTCTTTTGAAATCTTCTTTATTGTGATCATTGTATATCTTTCTGTCTATCTGTTCATTGGAGAGTACCAGGTGAAACTGACACTCTGTGCAGTGTGAGCTGAAATAAGATTGTCATGTACTTTAGCTACATAATCCCTATCGCTATTCACAAAGATGTTGTCGACAAGAGATTTTGAGGTCTTGGTTACTCTTGTATAATCAATGATTGAAGGATATTAATTGTGTGAGCTCATTAAGGAGAACAAGATATCCATCTGTCTATTTTTATCATTCGGATGCATATGAATGTTGAAATCCCCAATACAACTACATGACCTCTGAAAAAACTCAAATTTTCTCCAAACAACTCAAAAAACTTTCCACTACACCGCCTGGGATATATACACATTATAATAGTTTTTTTCCCTGTTTATGTCAACTTCACATACACTGCACTCACAAATGCCTTCTCTGGATAACGCTGTTACCTTGGGAAGTTTCCAGAAATTGACTCTATGTCTCACGAATATGGCACTGCCTCCATGTTGATTTTCACCTTTGCGACAAAAAGCAAACCAGAGTCCACAATTTGCTAATTGGGTTTCAGTTTTCCAATGTGCCGTCACACAGCAGATCTGACATTCAGGAAAACCCTGTAAGAACACTTCAAGTCTATTAATGCAATTGGCAATTGACTGTATATTTTGATGGATTATAATTGTCTTGTTGATCTCCTCTTTTTTATTTCGTTGTTTATTCGAATGATAATTTGGCCGTCCTATAAAAAATTTGCACCATTATTAAATAAGTCTTTATGTTTAGAGAAATCAAATCTCTTTATTCCAACTCCTGAGGGCCAAAAAGCAGTTTTATATACCTCATCTTTTTTTAATAAGGGGACAGACAAAACGAATCTCTTGAGTCTATTTTCTTCTGATAGAATTTCTGTCACCTCAAATTCAATATTTGCGAAACCTTCTTTTGCGGTTAAATATTCTTCAATCATTTTGGTTGTTGTACTTCTCTTTACTCTAGAAATATACAGCCACACTTTTCTTGGGGTTATAGTTGCAAACTATTTCTGTGTTCTCTGTGGCTTGTGAATATTTCGAACTACTTTTTCATTTATTTTTGTCATAGGTCAATGCCACCACTTCTTCGTTGTTTTTACTTTTTGAGCTGTATCCAAGTTTATTTGTTTGATGTTACACATTTTACACTGTAATTATGAAATGTTGTTGGGTTGGAGATCAGCAAACGGACAGATCTGAGGTGTTCCTGCACTCTCGATTTCAAATATCGCCCAGTTTGTCCCACATAAACACTAGAACAATCTGAACATCTTATCCTGTACACTATATCCGAAAGCATAGTAATGAGTGTGGGATTCTTGATGGTACCGAAGAATTGTTTTCCAATTGTATTCGAGCTCCTAAATGACACTTTGAAATTTTCTCTCTTAGTGGTGTTTGAGATTTTCTCTGAGAGACCTCAGGCATACAAAAAATTGTCATATTTCAAAATTGGGTGCGTGGACCCTCCGGACGAAGGGATGTGAGCTTGAGGAGGTTTGACGGTTCTCTCAATATTCAGTCAATCAAATGAGTTGGATAATTGTTGCTCACTAAAACCGATTTAATGTGTTTAAGGTTTTTTCCATGATTTATATTGTCAGACAGATTCAAAGCTCTGAGCTTTAAATTTTTTATTATACTTATTAATTTTATGAATCATGGCATGAGGAGAAAAATAGCCTACATATCGTCCAGAAAACGAAGGTTTCTGATATCAATCCACATACAAGATATCATCACTTCCACGTTCAACCTTCATGTCTTCATGATATTGGGCACCGCTATGGATTGGAGATTTTGAGGAACTTGAAGCAGAGGGCCACGAAGTGAAGAGGCGAACAAGTTCAGGAAATCATAGAAAATTTCTTTTACACTGCAGAAAACAAAAAATAATACCATCTCATGTTTTACGTTACACTAACTGTTTTCCTAACATTACCATCATCTATTGTGGATGTAATGTTTTCTATAATTCTACGAGTACTAGACAGCGACAAATCCAGGTTAGTCCAACATGCTGTAGATGAGAATCATCGTATAAAATGGGATGAAGCATCAATAATATCCAAAGGAGAAAAACTTGCAAGAAGAAAAATCAAAGAAGCAGCATTTATGAAAATAACACCAGATTCCATAAGTGCTCCATCTATAGATCTGCCAGAAGTTTGGACGCCGATAGTTCGATCCAACTTAAAAAGATCATCATATCACAGATGAGTATATAACATTGTTCATTTTTCTTTCATGACTTCTGTCATATTGACTTTTTGAAAAATTGATAATTTTTCAAAAGGTTCTTTACTTTACCTCCTTGATAAAGATAGAAGATGTCTATCGAAACGTCGGAAAACATTACATCCACAATAGATGATGGTAATAGCCCAAATAATCATTCTTTCAGAGCGTTGAAATTCTAAAAAAAAATAATATATGAAATGTTACAGATAGCTGTTAATAATTCAGTTAATCATATCCATGTTGAACCGCCATCTTATTCTCAGCCACTTTAATTGCTTCAACAACAAGAACAACAAGAATGGCAGGATGCTTAAGCGACACAATTTGGCGAAATAAAAACATTAAAATTGAAACCAAATCGAGAATTTACAAGGCAATAGTAAGACCAACCATGACATACACCGAAGAAACCCGACCAGACACAGCGAAAACTAAACAATTACTGGAGACAACCGAAATGAGGATACTTCGTAGAATAACTGGGAAAACGCTCTTGGACAGAGAGAGGAGCGAAAATATAAGACGAACATGCAGGGTCGAAAACGTTAATGAGTGGGTATTGGGTAGAAAGAAAGAATGGAACGAGCACATCAGTAGAATGGACAACAGAAGAATAGTCAGAATTGCACGCGACAAATCACCGTTGGGTCGCAGGAGCTTAGGTCACCCCCGAAAACGATGGAGCGACAACTTGACAGTGGGATAGGCAGAGACGACGAAGATGAACAGGCAATTTGTCTAGACTAAAGTAGGAAGAAGAAGAAGAAGACTTTAATTGCTTCAACAAATGTGATTTTTCTCCAGTAATCGATCTAATATATAGGTCCTTTTTATAATCCTCAAATGAATATATTATCTCGAAGCAACGTATCTAATTCCTGTCCCAACTCACATGGAACCGCTAAAATCTTAACTCTCGCTGCCCAGTCTCTTATCGAATCATTCACATATTTTTTGAATCACAAAATTTATATCTTTCAGCCAAAACAGATTTTTGTGTTGTGAAATGTTTATCCATTGAAATAATGAAATCCTTATCTGGAATACACATGTTGAAAATGAGTTTATAATATTCATCATCGAGCATATTTAATAAATTGATTCATTCTTGTTATCAGCATTTGCGTTGAAATAATTGAATAATCTAGTTTTATATATGTTCCAATCAGACATATTCAGTTTAAACTCACGTAATTGTCTAATTCACTCTTCACGCTTCAACTGAAATTTTCTGGATTTTCAATTTTCTCTTGCACTATACAGGGTGTTCGGCCCATGGACCGTCAAATTTTTTTGGGGCGTTGGTAGGGTCATTTATTACCTTTTCAGTCTTGGAACCTATGTCCTTAGTATTACGGTTACGGAGGTATGATTTTTTTATTAGGTTTTTCTAAATTACCCAAAATGTACCCTTCGAAACCCCATAACTTTTTGCGTGTGCTTTTACATGCATTTTTTTATTGTATTAAGTCTACATGAGCGTGTGTTTAAAAAAAACGTATTTATTGTTACAGGTAACACCACAAAATTAACACGTGGGCCTTTGATTGAAAAAAAAATAATGAAAGTATGAAAACATCTCCACTTGGAAAATTTATTCGATATAGTGGACTGTATTATTTTAAAGGCCTGCGCTGGTTTACTTGCAAGTTCACACAAAAAACACTAGACAAATATAGTTTAAACGTTATATATTTACATAAAACATAACCCCAGTTAGATTATGTTTCTTCAACAGCTGACAAGACAAGAGAGAGAATTAAGAATCACGGTTAGTTTTGGGACGTCACAAAATTCAACCATAGAAGGTAAATTTAGAATACAAACAACAAAAAGCTTATCTTAAATTATACATAAATATAAATTATTATATTAATATTAAAAAATCTCATAATAAGGAAGAAAGGAGTACAAAAATATAAAACAAATAAGAGAATTATAGATAAGAGAACTGACGCTGACGCCATCTATTGGTGTTTCTCTCAACTATGAGATTCAAAGCTAACTGCAATTTCTCCATACCGCCCGACTTGACAGGCTACAGGGCTTCAACAGGATAACCAACTCAAGATGCACTGCCTTAACACCTAAACATATGAACAAGGAAACATAAGCCTTTGATATTTTGCATCCTCTTGTTTTTCTGTCTTTTATTAAAAACGGACCCGCGTAATCTACACCAGTCGTTTGAAATGGGAAGGAGCGTGTTACTCTGCAATCAGGCAAATCACTCATGATGACTGATTGAGACTTCGGGGAAAATTTAAAACATTCAAGACAATTTCGGACTGTCTTTTTTGCCAGATTCATTCCATTTAGTATCCAATAAGTTTGTCTAATATTATTTAGTAAGAGTTGTGGACCTGCATGTAACAATTTAATATGCTCTGACTTAAATATTAGTGCAGTAGTAGCGTCTAATATAATAGGATGCTTAGCATCATAATTCAAGTAAGAAGAGCGTAATGTTCCACCAACTCTTATAAAACCTTTTTCATCTATAAATGCAGACAAACCTTTAAATCGAGTTTCTACACGCTTTCCCTCCTTATTCAACAAGAAGTGTCATTATATTCTTTCCCAAAAGTTTTTTGTTGACATAATTTTACCAAGCAATTCTGTGAATTTTGAAATTCGTCTATCGTTAATCGTCCTGATAATCTTTGTCCCTTTTTTAATAAATTAAAACAAAATCTACGACAAAAAACAACTACTCTTATTAATTTGGTCAAACTGGAATACCTATTGAAAATATCGAAATCTTCAGTAGTTGAGTGGAAAATATATTGATCCTTGGATATTTTCAATTTGGGAATTTCTTTCAATGACGGAGTGAACTTGAACTGATAGTTGTCTTCATTGAAATCTTTTAACCAACTAGGACCGGACCACCAGAGTTCACTAGACTGTAACTCTGACGGAAATAAACCTCTAGATGCGATATCCGCAGGGTTTTCGCTAGATTGGACATAGTTCCACTTAAAATTGCAGGTGAGCTCTTGAATTTCAGCAGTTCTAGTATTGACGAATTGTTGCAACTTGACGGGTTCTGTGTGAATCCAATGCAACACAATCTCAGAATCTGACCACAAATAGCATTCTGTCACTGTGGTCATGACTTCGGTGACAAATTTCACTAATCGAGAGAGCATCAGAGCAGCAAGCAACTCCAACCTCGGCATAGTTAAAGGTTTCAGAGGGGAAACCTTTGTCTTGGAGCAAAGAAGTTACACCTTTACCCTACCATTTTCATCAACTGATCTTAAATAGACTACTGCACCATAGGATCGAATGCTAGCGTCAGAAAATCCAAAAAGCTCTACTTTTAAAGGATTCAATAACAATGAGAATCGGGGAACACGAAGACTTAATTTTTCCATATCTTGTTGAAAGGCTAACCATCTTTCTCTCAATTCATCAGGAATCTCTTCATCCCAATCCAATCGAAGAGTCCACAACTTCTGAATTAACCTCTTCGCAACAATAACAGTAGGTGACAATAAACCTAAAGGGTCAAAAACTTTTGATATCTCCGACAAGACATGACGCTTAGTGCATTGAGTCGAGAAAATGGGTTCGGGAAATTGAAATGAGAGTTCATCACTCTCAGAGAACCATTGGATACCTAAGCATTTTGTGTCTTTATTACAGATGGTTACAACATCTGACGATTGCAAAGCTGGTCTAAATTCACTCAAGCAGTTTCGGTTATTAGATCTCCATTTTCGCAACTCAAGCACCCAGAATTTAAAATCTTTGAAATGTCGCCACAAACCTGAATAGCTTGGGATTCACTATTGAATCCGGCAATCAAATCATCCACATAAAAATCCTCCTGAATAACTTTAGAAGCAGCTGGATACTGATCTTGCGAATCGATTGCAAGCTGTTGAATGCACCTCATAGCTAAGTAAGGTGCACTTGTTAGACCGTACGTAACAGTGTTAAGATTATACACCTGAATATCATCCTGTTTGTCAAATCTCCAATCTATCTTTTGCAATGGTCTATCATCTGGACGAACAAGTATTTGCCGATACATTTTGGCTATATCTGCAGAGACAACAATAGGAAATTTACGGAATTTAACTAACATTTTGAAAAGATTGCCAAGAATCGGAGGCCCAACATGTTGAAGATCATTCAATGAATAACCTGATGTAGTGGAAGATGACCCATTAAATACAACTCTGACTTTTGTTGTGAGACTATCCTCACGAAGAACAGGATGATGGGGTAGAAAGAATGATACCTTATCATGCGTTATGTCGCTCACTAAACTCATGTGTCCTAACTCTAAGTATTCTCTCATGAAATCATGGTACTGCTCCTTAAGGACAGGAGTTTTTTCAAACCTCCTCTCTTGAGACAACAGCCTTTTAATTGCGATTGCCCTTGAATCACCCAACTTACTAATATCATCTCGACAAGAAATCTTCACCACAAATCTACCGTGTTCATTACGAGAGAAAGTTGATTTAAAACTTTCTTCACACGCAATATCTTCCTTAGAAGAAAATACCTCATTTTTATTATAAAATTCTTCAACCACCCAAAACTGTTGCAATAATGAATTAATGTCATCATTCTCAGAAGTTGCAAATAAATTCAGGGTTTTAATGTTCGGAACATTGTTATTACTCAAACAACCGGAAACTGAGAAGCCAAAGACAGTATTTTGTAAAACCGGATATCCTTTTTTCAATTTGATCGGCTGCGGTTCTAAGCAATCCCAAAAGTTGGACGATCCAATGATCATATCGATCTTTTTTGGTTGATAGAATTCCGGATCTGCTAACTGTACATTGTGGGGAATATCTAAATTTGAAATGTTTAACGGTTCATTTGGAAGTCGGTCTGCTATTTTAGGTAAGACAAAACAATTCAAATTCATCGCGTAATTCCTAGTCAATGATTCCACCAAAACATTACATTGTCTATTCAAATGTGACACTGAAATTATTCCCGTTACACTTATATGTGCATCGGACAAAGGTTATTTCAATTTTGAAACTAAATCTTTAGTAACGAAGTTTGATTGGGATCCCGAATCCAAGAGAGCATGGCAGATATGTTTATTTCCATACTTGTCTGTGACATGAATTTTCACAGTTGACAATAAAACATACGACTTTGTCAAACTTGTAAGGGCAACTCTTTCATTTTCTAAGTGCAATAATCTATTATGCTTTTCCTTGCAACTTGGACAAGCATTATGTCGACACTCGTTAGGTCTGTGTCCTCTACAAAGACAATTCTGACACAGACCTAATTCATTGACTTTCTCGACTCTCTCAGTGATACTAAATTTTAGAAAATCTGAGCAATTATAAATGGTGTGATTCCCATCACAGAAGAAACACTTAACTGACTTTGGTTTTACTTTGTCAGTCTTACCCAAATAGCTTCTGACTTGCTTTCCCTTAAATTCCTTTTTAACTTTATCTTGGTCGACTTCATGATTTTGTTCTAATGATTCCAGCAAATCAGCTCTATTCTTCAAAAAGGTTGTGAATTCCTTAAGGGTGGGCAGGTCTAAATTGGTTTTCACCTTTTCCCATTCACATGCTGAAACTTTATCGAGTTTAGTAGTAATCAAATAAATTAATAAGGGATCCCAAGAATCCACATTCAAACCAAGATTGCTTAATGTTCTCCAATGTTTGAAGAGAAAATCTATGAGACTGCGTAGTGTCTTCGAACATTCTCTTTTCAAGGGACTCAAATTAAATAAGCATTTAATATGGTTATTGATCAATAACTTTTTATTGTCGAACCGATTACACAGTAAGTCCCACGCAATAGTATAATTTTCTGATGGAAATTCAAGGGACTCTATCATTTTTGAAGTGGCACTATTCAAACTGGCCCGCAAATAATGATACTTTTGTATCTCACTTATAGATTTTTTCGAATGAACGAGAGAATGGAAAATATCTTTAAAACTCAACCATCTCTCATATGTTCCATTGAACTTAGGTAAGTCTATGACTGGTAATTGCCCCCTTGACTTTACCTCAGACTTGACATCATTATTCGAAACATTTCTCTTATTACGGATTAAAATGATTTTACTCTGACACCTATTCATATGGTCAAAAAACTCTTCCCTCTCATTCATTTGTGTCTCAAATTGATCCTCCTCACAGGATTCTTCAATCTGTGATTGAACTTCATTAAAACTATCATCAATTAATGACAACTTTTCTTTGAAACCTCTAACAACAATTAAATCTTCTTCGCTCAAAGAAGATGAATCCATCTCGAATTTCCCGATGAAGGGTTCTAATTTTTTCGAAATGATTGTGAATCTTCCTTTCAAACTGGCACGTTTTTTCATGAGTGTTCTATCCATAATTAACAAAATATGCTAAGTACTTACTTAATAATAATTAAATTTGTTGACTCAAATAGAATTGGCAGGTATAAAAGGATACTTTATACATGGATTCCTGTGGCTCTTTCTTGATTTTCAACGAATGGCTTGTTCTCACACACGAGGACAGGTAACTGGAGACTTCAAACGTTATTTTTCTAGCACTTTCTTGGTTTCCAACACTCGGGAACAGAAAGGTCACTAGTTTTCTTCAACTTGAAAGGTGTACTTGCTTCCTCTGGCACTTTCTTGGTTTCCTATGATGTCTTCTTTAAAACAGGAACAGAAAGGTCACCAGTTTTTCTAGCACTTTCTTGGTTTCCAATACTCGGGAACAGAAAGGTCACTAGTTTTTCGATATAATGAATTTTACTCAAAACCAGAAATGCGGCACGTAGGACCATGGAAAATTTATTCGATATAGTGGACTGTATTATTTTAAAGGCCTGAGCTGGTTTACTTGCAAGTTCACACAAAAAACACTAGACAAATATAGTTTAAACGTTATATGTTTACATAAAACATAACCCTAGTTAGATTATGTTTCTTCAACAGCTGACAAGACAAGAGAGAGATTTAAGAATCACGGTTAGTTTTGGGACGTCACAAAATTCAACCATAGAAGGTTAATTTAGAATACAAACAACAAAAAGCTTATCTTAAATTATACATAAATATAAATTATTATATTAATATTAAAAAATCTCATAATAAGGAAGAAAGGAGTACAAAAATATAAAACAAATAAGAGAATTATAGATAAGAGAACTGACGCTGACGCCATCTATTGGTGTTTCTCTCAACTATGAGATTTAAAGCTAACTGCAATTTCTCCACCACTCCTATTGAAATTACAGCTATTACAAACCTAATTTTATTTCAAAATGTTCTTTGGTTTATAACGTTGCTAACCATATGCTATTTACGTAAGTCAATAAAAAAAATAATACTGCAAATAAGGTTTTAGTCAGAAGAGTGAAGAAAGTCGCACCTATATAAAAGTACGGATTTCGACACAACACAGCGAGAAAGGAAATATTACCTGCCCGTTTCAGACGCGTGTGAATTATTATTACTATTTCTGTCCTTAGGTTGGATTGGGTTAGCCACTGACTTGACCCTACCGTTATTCGAGATTTAACTGTCAACTGTTGGAAGTTTCTGTGCTGCGTTGTTCAGTTTTTTAAATTGTATTCTTTTGTTTTTGTTACTTTTATCGACTTTTTGTTACTGGTTTTTTAATTTTGGTTGTTGATATGCCTAATTTCATGATAATGCACGAGCAACACCATCGGCTTTGCCATATGCCATCACCATATTAGCATACTCAACTCACGTTGGTGAAATTAGGCATATTGTAACATTTTGAAATTATGATCCCAAAATTCATTTAGATTCTATCGTCTCTTGATCTATTTGAAAATAATTTATTTCAAATTAATTTGCTATACCATCTATTGTGGAATATTGTAATTTCCTGTACATAAGGTATTATTCATTATAGAAATCTGTTCATTGAAATATTCGGTGGGGGTGTCTGGAATTGGATGTTGTTATCGCGAATTAATTCATTCCATGTTTGAAACTGATAGTATGCAGACATTATATCTCGATTAAGAATTTTTTAATTCACGTTTACATATTATTCAAGGAATTTTATAATATTCTTTTCGTGTATCCCTTTCTAGAAGGTGAGTTCAAGAATACTTAAGCTGATTTAAGTATAATTTTTAGGGATTCCTGTATTATCGTATTCTTAGATTCTTTTATTCTCGTCTTCTTAAGTTCTTCGTTTAATATAATCTCAGATTTCTAGACTCTTCGATTCAACAACCACTCCAGACACTATCACCGAAGTTTTCTCAACAACTAACATCATTTGAAGAAAAGTGAGTACCTATATGTTGAAGTTTATCGCCTTCCTGAATAAAGAGATTGTTCACCAGAGTGAGATTACTTCTTCAATTTCGTACACCGTCATCCTGAGATCACAGTGGTATGTTTATTAGTTTTTATACGAATAGAACTCAAAATTGCGTCTAAACTAATTGGCGCCCATATTATCACACAAAGAAAAGATCACAAATTTTTATTTAAGTCAAATGAACCTACGCCCATAAATGTTCTCCGGCCAACAGCTGCCGTACGCTTTGTGTCCTTCTTTTAACATCAAATAGTCATGGAGAAAAATTACGTGCCAATATCAACAACCAAAATAAAAACAACAGTAGCAAAGAGTCGATAAAAGAAACAAAAACAAAAAAATACAAATTTGAAAAACTGAACAACGCGGCACAGACACTTCCAACAGCAGAGACAGTTAAATCTCGAATGACGGTAGGGTCAAGTCAGCGGCCACTAACCCAAACCAACCTAAGGACAAGAATAGTAATAATAATTCACACGCGTCTAAAACGGGCAGGTAAAATTTCCTTTCTCGCTGTGTTGTGTCGAAATCCGTACTTTTATTTAGGTGCGACTTTCTTCACTCTTCTGACTAAAACCTTATTTGCAATATTTTTTTTTATTGACTTACGTAAATAGCATATGGTTAGCAACGTTATAAACCAAAGAACATTTTAAAATAAAACTAAGTTTGTAATAGCTGTAACTTTTTTTTAAATTTCAATAGGAGAGGAGATGTTTTCATACTTTCATAATTTTTTTTTAATAAAAGGCCCACGTGATAATTTTGTGGTTAAACACACACTCATGTGGACTTAATACAAAAAAAATGCATGTAACAAGCACACATAAAAAAAGTTATGGGGCTTCGAATGGTACATTTTGGGTAATTTAGAAAAACCTAATAAAAAATTATACCTCCGTAACCGTAATACTAAGGACCCAAGTTCCAAGACTGAAAAGGTAGCAAATGACCCTACTAACGCCCCAAAAAAATTTGACAATCCATATGCCGAACACCCTGTATTTAGTGGATATCGTCCAACCTTTATATCCTTGTTGCCAATGTAACGTTTTTACGTTATATATGATATTAGGGTGGTACGGATATAGACAAACTCAATTTTATAAACTCTTTTATTGCATTTTACGTGGAAGTCAATATCAGAATGAATGCTTGTGAAGGTTGCAGGCAATCCGAGCCTACTCTTCGGGAAGGATTAGACGTAAGTGCACAAACTGACACGTATCTATTAACCAGAAAAAAACTGGCATCAATGAAGAATAAAATTGTGGGTGAGGTTTCTCTGCCATTTTAAAGCGAGATCGAGAATCAGAAGAAAATGTTGATATCCCAAAGTGAACAAATTATAGAGCTCACTGATGAAATCCTACTCTTAAAGAAATGTGAATAAACCGTTATCTCGTGTGAATTTCAATAATTCAAGAGCAACGATTCCTGACAGGATGGCTTCGGCTCCAGAAAAACTGCCGCCTTTGAGAAAAAACAGGAACCCATCATTGGAAATTTACATGCAGCTCCAACAAAGTCCTTATCTCATGTACATGTCACCAGGTTTGGACCGCAAACGACAATAACAGATCAGCAAAATTTATTCAGCGAGCATAGTTTTGATGTTTCCGTTGAGAAACATCTCGATGAAGTTATGGATCCAATGTTTTGGCCTTCTGGAGTAGCAGTAAATAGGTTTTTCATGAAACGTCAGCTCTTGAGTTTCAGCAGCTGAGGGACGATGTTGTCGGCGGAATGAAAGTAGTAGACTCGTCAGGTATAGATTCAGTATAGATTCTTCTGCGGACCGTTCAGGTATCAGAAAACCTCATTTTCTGAAAATTATCCAACTGAATTCTCAGGATATAAACAACAAAATTTATGATATTGCGGTTTTTCTTTCCTTTGAATATCCTGACAACATGGGCGTTTATGGACACTGGTGCAGCTCTCTAGAAATATCTTATATGAGTCTATAAGGTAATGTAATAGCTTCGTCATACTGTCGATTCACTGAACAACAGGGTGGAAAAGTCATATATTTTAAATCAAACATTGAATTTGTACTCATTCCGAATATTAACTAATTTGCTTTAGAGATGCAATGTGAATTTTCCGCTATAAATCTGAAATGTATGTGCAAAAATTTGTATTGAAAGTGCATATAGGTCTACCTCTGGTAATTTGGAATTATTTAGTGAAACAATGTTTTATGTTTTGGACTACTGTCTCACACGATCGGACTCTATCTTCGTCTGTGGCGATTTGAATATAAATTATTTTGAGAAACACAACGTCTTGGACTACCTGCTATTAGCGTTTGAACTGAGCGTCACGTCGGAAGTTCCTAAAGAGTGTTGACTATGCCCCAACGCACATGGGTCGATCGAAGACGCGTTGAGAGGTTCATGCGTCATCCTCGTCATGTACGAACCCTGCGGCACAAGCGATTGACCTCCTCACATGGGTCGATTAGTTTATTCGAATCTTCCAATTAGGAACGTTAGCCCCAACGCACACGGGTCGATCGAAGACGCGTCGAGAGGTTCGTGCGTCGTGCTCGTCATGTACGAACTCTGTGGCACAAGCAATTGTCCTCCGCACATGGGTCGATTAGTTTATTCGAATCTTCCAATTAGGAACGATACTCAGTGCATTCAATGACTATTTTTTATATAAATCAAAAAGGCTATTTCGATCTGTGAATGTTCGTATATTTCTAACTAGTAAGCGGGTAGATCAATAGGCCCGTAGATCCATAGGCCCGTAGATCCATAGGCCAGTAGTTCAATTGGCCCATGGATCAATATAGACCATAGATCAATATAGACCGCAGATCAATAGGGCCCATACATCAATGAAGCGCGCCGAAACACGAAACACGTCAAATTACCCGTTGAAAGCGAAAAAGCTAGAAAGAACTGGAAAAAACACGGAAAAACGCGAAAAAACACGAAGGAATCCGAAGAAACACGAAAGAAACCGAAGTTATACGAAAGAAACCGAAATTACACGAAACATCGCGTGAAAACACGAAAGAACACCAAGTAACACAAAAAATCTAAAGGAACCTGAAAAAAACCAGAAACACAAAAGTACTTGTAAATTGCACACCCTGTATATCACCCGACCGTAAACTTATTGTAAATAGCACACCCTGTATGACATTTTATCGAAATCCGCTCCCATTCGCGAGAAAACTTGAAGGAGAATGCATATGAGACACTCAGTATACAATTGATTAGCAGTGAAAGAAAAAACCAAAAGAATATCGTTGTAACTCCATCTATTCGAGTTCAGTAATTACCACGAAGGAAGTATCAAAATTATTCTATGGAGCTCCTATGTAACACCCCGTATATGTTTCGAAGATAATTTTCCGTAAAAAACCCGAAGGAACACAAAAAACTTGAAAAAACTTGAGAACGCGCAAAAAAACAGAAGAACTTGTAAAGTGCTCATCCCGTATATCACCCGATCGCAAATTCATTGTAAATCGCACACCCTGTATGACATTTTACCGAAATTAGCTTTCACACGTGAAAAAACATGATGAAAAATGCATATGGGACACCCAGTATATAATTGATTTGCAGTGGGTGCTTTCATCATAAGAAACAAACCGAAAGAATATCGTTTTAACTCTATCGTTTCAAGTTCGGTGCATTCCACGAAGAAAGAACCCGACGAAACACGGAAAAACTTGAAAGAACCCGAAGTACCACGAATGAACGAAAAATATCCAAAGGAACCGAAAAAACCCCGAAGAGCACAAAATCACCGAAAGCGCGCAAAAAAACTCGAAGGAAAGCTTAAAACCCCGAGGGAGCACAAAAACCGAAAGCGTGCAAAAATAATGAAAGAACTTTTAAATTGCACACCCTGTATATCAATCGATCGCGAAATCATTGTTAATGGCACACCCTGTATGGGATTTCATTGAATTAAGCTCCCTTACGCGGAAAAGCACAAAAAGCTGGAGAAAAACTCTGGTGAATGTCAGCGCTACTCAGATCTGACACCCTGTATATGAATCGAATATATTTTATCGAATTAAGATCCAAAACTCCCCGAAACAACACAAAAACTCGAATTTGCGCAAAAAAAAATCAAATTAACTTGTAAATTGCACACCCCGTATATCACCCGATCGCAAATTCATTGTGAATCGCACACCCTGTATGACATTATACCGAAATCAGCTCCCATTCGCGAGAGAACTTGAAGAAAAATGCATATGGGACACCCCGTATATAATTGATTCGCAGTGGGTGCTTTCTTCATAAAAAACAAACCGAAAGAATATCGTTTATAACTCTATCGTTTCGAGTTCAGTGCATTCCACCAAGAAAGAAACCGACCAAATACGAAAAAACGCGGAAAACATGATAGAACCCTAAGTAACACGAAATCTCTCGAAGAAAGAATCTGGTGAAAATCAGTGCTTTCCATAAGCACAGCCTGTATAGCGATTTTTTCGAGATAGCACAACCTGTATAGCGATTCATCGCGATCTGTGTGCATTCTTCAAGGACGAAAATGAATTAGCGCGAAAATAGAGCCTGAAATGACGATTTTCAAACGCATATTTGAGGTGTTTTCTTGCGATTCGTGAACTGCGGGTGCTGTCTAGAGATTCGGAATCTCCTGTAGATTCTTAATCGAGCACTTGGAAGGCCTGAAAAATCTTCGACCGCCCATATCGAGCGAAAAATTGATGCCGTATTTTCAAATTTGGAGCTCGCGTTCGGCTATCATCGGAATCGTATGAGAAACTATGACACTTCTGATCGAAATATCGAGAAATTGCCGAATTTCGAATGAAGAATTCGCGGCCTTATATCGCTACTTGGATATGAAAATTGGTACCCAGAGATGGGAAATTTCACGTAGATTCGTTTTCTACCGATCGCGGGGCGATTTATATCGTTTTCGACCGGCACGGAGGAAAACGTAGGTGTGGTTTTGACGTTTCAGGAAGTCGCGAGTCTAAAATTGCCGTTTTATATGCATAATTTTCGTATAGATTCCGGGGGCTCCGCGGCTGAGCTCGTAGCCACGTACGGGGACGTTCTTCGTCCAGAAAAAGCGACCCCCCCCTCCCCGCGAGATGCTCCAGCTTCATAGGAGTACTTTCGCCCGTTTTTCGCCTTTGGGCGATTTCGCGAAAATGGCCGATTTCGCGATTTTCTTTCGAAAATTTCGGGCACTTTAAGAGCGCCCGGAGGGGTTTCGGGGTCGCTTCTCCTAGAGGAGGATTCGCCTTTTCGATTTTTTTTAAGATTCCCTCTCGAGCGGCCCTGCGGGCTGCTCGGAAAGCTTCGCTTTCCGGGTCCCTCACGGGACCCGTTTCGATTTTCTCTGGTCCCCGATCTTATTACTTTATTATATAGACTAGTAAGCGGGTAGATCAATAGGCCCGTAGATCCATAGGCCAGTAGTTCAATAGGCCAGTAGTTCAATAGGCCCATGGATCAATGTAGACCATAGATCAATATAGACCGCAGATCAATAGGGCCCATACATCAATGAAGCGCGCAGAAACACGAAACACGTCAAATTACCCGTTGAAAGCGAAAAAGCTAGAAAGAACTGGAAAAAACACGGAGAAACGCGAAAAAACACGAAGGAATCCGAAGAAACACGAAAGAAACCGAAGTTATACGAAAGAAACCGAAATTACACGAAACAACGCGAGAAAACACACGAAAGAACACCAAGTAACACAAAAATCTAAAGGAACCTGAAAAAACCCGAAACACAAAAGTACTTGTAAATTGCACACCCCGTATATCTCCCGACCGTAAACTTATTGTAAATTGCACACCCTGTATGACATTTTATCGAAATCCGCTCCCATTCGCGAGAAAACTTGAAGGAGAATGCATATGAGACACTCAGTATACAATTGATTAGCAGTGAAAAAAAAAAAACCAAAGAATATCGTTGTAACTCCATCTATTCGAGTTCAGTAATCACCACGAAGGAAGTATCAAAATTATTCTATGGAGCTCCTATGTAACACCCCGTATATGTTTCGAAGATAATTTTTCCGTAAAAAAACCCGAAGGAACACAAAAACTTGAGAGAGCGCGCAAAAAACAGAAGAACTTGTAAAGTGCTCACCCGTATATCACCCGATCGCAAATTCATTGTAAATCGCACACCCTGTATGACATTTTACCGAAATTAGCTTTCACACGTGAAAAACATGATGAAAAATGCATATGGGACACCCAGTATATAATTGATTTGCAGTGGGTGCTTTCATCATAAGAAACAAACCGAAAGAATATCGTTTCAACTCTATCGTTTCAAGTTCGGTGCATTCCACGAAGAAAGAACACGAAGTACCACGAATGAACGAAAAATATCCAAAGGAACCGAAAAAACCCCGAAGGAGCACAAAATCACCGAAAGCGCGCAAAAAAACTCGAAGGAAAGCTTAAAACCCCGAGGAGCACAAAAAACCAAAAGCGCGCAAAAATAATGAAAGAACTTTTAAATTGCACACCCTGTATATCAATCGATCGCGAAATCATTGTTAATGGCACACCCTGTATGGGATTTCATTGAATTTAGCTCCCTTACGCGGAAAAGCACGAAAGCTGGAGAAAAACTCTGGTGAATGTCAGCGCTACTCAGATCTGACACCCTGTATATGAATCGAATATATTTTATCGAATTAAGATCCAAAACTCCCCGAAACAACACAAAAACTCGAATTTGCGCAAAAAAAATCAAATTAACTTGTAAATTGCACACCCCGTATATCACCCGATCGCAAATTCAAAGTGAATCGCACACCCTGTATGACATTATACCGAAATCAGCTCCCATTCGCGAGAGATCTTGAAGAAAAATGCATATGGGACACCCCGTATATAATTGATTCGCAGTGGGTGCTTTCTTCATAAAAAACAAACCGAAAGAATATCGTTTATAACTCTATCGTTTCGAGTTCAGTGCATTCCACCAAGAAAGAAACCGACCAAATACGAAAAAACGCGGAAAACATGATAGAACCCTAAGTAACACGAAATCTCTCGAAGAAAGAATCTGGTGAAAATCAGTGCTTTCCATAAGCACAGCCTGTATAGCGATTTTTTCGAGATAGCATAGCCTGTATAGCGATTCATCGCGATCTGTGTGCATTCTTCAAGGACGAAAATGAATTAGCGCGAAAATAGAGCCTGAAATGACGATTTTCAAACGCATATTTGAGGTGTTTTTCTTGCGATTCACGAAAAGTGGTAGGTATCTAGAGATTCGTAATCTCCTGTAGATTCTTATTCGAGTGCTTGAAAGGCGAAAACAATCTTTCACCGGCCATATCGAGCGAAAAATTGATGCCGTATTTTCAAATTTGGAGCTCGCGTTCGGCTATCATCGGAATCGTATGAGAAATTCTGACATTATGCCTCATTTCACCGTATAAATTGCCGAATTTCGAATGAAGAATTCGCGGCCTTGACTCGCTACTTGGATGTGAAAATTGGTACCCAGAGATGGGAAATTTCACGTAGATTCGTTTTCTACCGATCGCGGGGCGATTTATATCGTTTTCGAGCGGCACGGAGGGAAAACGTAGGTGTGGTTTTTGACGTTTCAGGAAGTCGCGAGTCTAAAATTGCCGTTTTATATGCATAATTTTCGTATAGATTTCGAGGGGCTCCGCGGCTGAGCTCGTAGCCACGCATGGGGACGTTCCTCGTCCAGAAAAAGCGACCCCCCCCTCCCCGCGAGATGCTCCGGCTTCATAGGAGTACTTTCGCCCGTTTTTCGCCTTTCGGCGATTTCGCGAAAATGGCCGATTTCGCGATTTTCGTTTGAAAATTTCGGGCACTTTTAGAGCGCCCGGGGGGTGCTTCGGGGTCGCTTCTCCTAGAAGAGGATACGCCTTTTCGATCTGTTTTAAGATTCCCTCTCGAGGCGGCCCTGCGGGCTGCTCACGAAAGCTACGCTTTCCGGGTCCCTGACGGGACCCGTTTCGATTTTTTTCTCTGGTCCCCGATCTTATTACTTTATTATATAGATCAGCATTGATGATAATATACGGTATTATTGCATTTTTTAGTTTAACTTGTATAAACTTACAATGAGCAGTTCAAGTTCAAGTGATGAGGAGGACTTTGTAATGTTTTTGGGGTACCGGCAAATGGAGAGGAATAAAAGAAGATTATAGGTGCATCCTTCTATTGAACGCAATTTTCATAAACGGTTATTTGTTGGTGCAAGAGAACTGCATAATTACGAATACACAAATATAAACATGAATCTATAGAATATAAAACGTCAAAAGAAATCACGGTGGAAACTGCAAGAAAATTTAACATTGAAAATAATTTATTCTTTGCAAACATTTATTAGAGATAACACACAACACAGGTGAAATTGAAAAAAAAATTGTTTTATCACACAAACTAAGCAAGCAAATGAATAAAACTCATCTTCATGACGAAGAAACGTGAGATTCGCTCGAACTTTCCCGTTCCAAACTAATCGCAAGAGACGAGGATAGCACAAGACGAATATCCTTGCGGTTCTAGACGACCACGGAACGACCAGTGTGCGGAGCTCAATGTCACAACGAAGGAAGCGAGAGACGTACGTAGCTGGAGTCTCTTCGACCACTTTTAGCGTCGACCCGTGTGCGGCGGGCTTGTTTACTACTCTGGAAAACATACTATCAGCGGATTTGAAAAATTTGCTGAGTGGTGATTATGTCCAAACGCCAACAAAGCATAGGAAAATTGTTACCATCTAAACGATCATCAGAAATATAGGAAATTAGCAGTAACTTCCAATGATTTTCCTATTGAACATAATTTCAATGCTTAGTAATTAGGAAAAAAATTAGATTCATCTCTCAATTACAAGGCTCATTTAGATGATCTTACCCTGAAACTGAAACTAGGAATAATATTCTTCAGAAATTAGCTGGATCATTTTAGGTTGCTGATACTCTACGCACAGCATCTCTTGCCTTAGATTTTTCTGCAGCTGAGTAGATTTGTTGCTCTGTTTGGTTTAATAGTGCACACACAAAAATTGATGCACAATTGAATAAATCTATGGGAATAATTACTGGCACCATTAGATCAACACCAGTTCATTGGATACCAGTTTAGTCTAACATTGTTCCTCCCCATATTCGTAGACCGACTGCAGCTCTGAATATTTGGAGTATAAATCATTCTTTTTCTGATTCATTCCACTTATTTCATACATTCCAAAAAAAAAAGAATTCCCTAATTGAAATCACGTAATCCATTATGCTCCTAGTGATGGATGAATATGATATTCTCAAAGATAATTGAAAAACGAATGAAACCTAACGAAAACACCAATTCAAACAATATATCGCATTTATCATAAAAGCAACAATACTGTACATATTTTCGTGGTTTTTCTCACGAAAATATTTCGGAATGGCTCAATGCTTAGTAATCGTCATAATGCTCTAGAGCACGTAAAGTCTCCCGAGCTCTTTTACAGATTACTATCCGAGAATCAAGCACTAAATAATAATGTGCTCGGGGGCACAAAAATGCTTAGGGAGCTTTCGGAAATACTGAGTAAAATGTTTTGTTGAAAGCCTTGTTGATCATTCCCAATTATTTTTGGTAAAAATCCATTAAGAGCTCACAACGGTCACAATAGTAAAATATCCGAATCTATCTTCACCGAGCTGATAATTGAAGGTAGATAGGCTACATAGCTTCTAGCGCAACTTTAGCCATTTTACATAAGTTTTACGTAATTTTTGTACCCATTTTTAAGGTCAGTGCGCATGAGAAAGGGTATGTGGGGAGATGAGGGAGGTAGGAGAAACGGGAAAATAGGATGTGATTGGTCGTTGTCGGCAAGTTTTGGTTAGTGTGCAGGGTTAGTAAACAGAATATCGATATGAGAAACAGGACGTTGATAACAGCGAAAAACTGAATATAAGTAAGGGCAGGATGTAGATTAGGACTGGATGTTGATTGCGATATGATGTAAATAATGAAGCCGTTATGGAAAACATGATGATGAAGAGAACACCAGAGTACCTCAAGAGTGTTCGTGAATGAATATGAAAATTTTTTTGAATACATCTTTATAACCATTCAAACATTTCATTCAGGATCATATATTGAAAATGAATAAACTTTTATCTACACTTACTTGATGATTTACATTTTGATATAATACTTCATCAATAGCGATTGTCATACATTTTGACCATCCTATGTCTCGATTCATCTGACTATTTATTTCATCACTCATCTCTGTACAATCATCTTGTTATAGTTGATAGTTTTCAAATCAAATATTTGAAGTGATCCTACTCTGAAAATCATACTCATAAAATTAGAAATTTTTCTACATATTTTCAATTAACATGATGCTCCAATGTCTGTATTGAATTTTGAGTGATGGTATTGGGTGTCCATGTTTCTAAACATTCGGTATAATCATCAAAACAATAGATTTCTTGATTCCCTTGGCTTTTTTCGTGATACCATACTATGTGCCATAGATTCAAATTCATCATAATTAATCAAAAATGAGGGAGTCATCATCAGTATATAAGATGGTAGAGCCATTGCTGAAAGCTTTACTCATATAGAGGTGATGGAAGTCATATATTGATGTTTTAGCCAGATCGAAGATGGTCATTCTAACACAAATCGCTTTATTCAGATAGATCTCCAGCTTCGGAAGTCCGATAGCTACTAAGTTTGCATTGAAAATAACAGAGCTCTTCAACTCAGGTTTTGAAATTGAAGCTTCAGCACCATAACGACCTTTCCATTTCGTGAGAAGATGAACATTGACTCTCTTCCTTATGTTCCTCATCGTCTTCCCTGTAACAATCAAAATGTTTAGAAATTTGCATATAAATATGAATCGAACATACCAACTACTGCATTATTCTTCAATTCGAATAGATTCTTCTCGAACTCATTCTTAGCGTTCTTTCTCAAGTCAGTATTGAGTTCAATATATGATTTCAGCCATGCAGACTGATTGAATTTCAAATCTCTGTATATTTTTGTCACCCCTACTCCATTCTTCAATGCCTGTCTGAGATTTCGATAATGGTATTTCTTCTTAGAATATGATGTAGCCATGAGTTTTGCATTCGGTTGGAAACCATAGCAAGGTGTTTGAGTTTGAGAACTGTAATATTCCGGACAGAACGGAAGTGCTTTATGCTCATCATGTAGATCCTTAGTATAATCAAGGTCAACTTAAATATATACCTCTGGTCCTTCATCAGTTACGGTGGTAATCTCTGTATTTATATCTGACCCGTCAAAGCTACCATACGGTAAATGTTGAGATATAGCTCAATCATATTGATTGTTCACATCAAATAATATACTGGTTTACTTGTATCATATGAAGGAATATCCTTTTTGTTCGCACGAGCATTGGCTCAACCCTTAACGGATTTCTCATTCAATAAACAAGAACATGTCATCGTCGGTCAGAAGCTCCAGCATTTGATTCGTATATTTCAATAAACCATCCCACTCATACCGCGGTAAGGTGAAATAATGTGCAGGGTCCAATCCATAAGTCTTAGGACAACTTGATTGAAATTGTTCAAAAACATCAGTAGATAATAAGTTATCAAATTATTCAATTGAATAAGTCCATCCTTGAAAGTCTAAATAAACCAAAAATATCTAAAACTTGCAATTATAGTCTTACACTTCTTGAAAGTATCGATAATGCCTTTGTTAATTCGAGAAAATACCGTTTTCTTTGAAGAATAAAAGATTTTCATTCTTATCATAAAATCAAACAATTAAAAAAAACTACAGAAAAATCAATCAAAAAATGGAATAAAATAGGTCACATGTGTAAGGAGATTTAT
The DNA here is from genome assembly GCA_030674115.1 of Micraspis discolor. Classification (NCBI taxonomy): domain Eukaryota; kingdom Metazoa; phylum Arthropoda; class Insecta; order Coleoptera; family Coccinellidae; genus Micraspis; species Micraspis discolor. The sequence goes on from JARTUT010001341.1 coordinate 287,710, forward strand.
GTATAACACTTTTTTCTCATCAGGCATTCATATTCGATTAACAATTCTTGGTAAGAAATTACTTGCGAGATGCCGCCCTCGAACAAATGAATATGTTACTTTGAATTCAGTTTATAATCAAAAACTAACCTCAAATACAAGCATAGAGTATTATCCCGCTCAACAGATCGACACAGAAAATTACAACTGCATTTTCTGATATTATGAAGAATTGAGTTAATTTTAAATGAATGGAATTGACTTAGAATGGAATTCTTCACAGAATTCGAATTATTCAATTGTATAAGCCTATCCTTGAAAGTATAAATAAACCAAAAATCTTCGAGATTTGTGTATAACAATTTTCTCTCATCAGGCATTCATATTCGATTAACAAAAATTTGAACAATTCTTGGTTAGAACTCACTTGTGAGATGCCGCTCTCGGACAAATGAACATGTTACTTTGAATTCAGTTCATCTTCTAAAAACTAACCTCTAAGTTCTTATCAGGAAATATCATGTTATATTTCATCCCATACTTAAAATAATTCAGAATTCCAATCTGATAGGTAAATGGAACCTTTAATTATTTCACCGGGGCCAACGGGATAGTTCTTCAATATAAATAATAAATAGCCTTTTCATGCAACGAATCTTCTGATGACCTATAAATATCTAGCAACAGATGACACCCTACTTTTAAGATAGATTTTACCGACACCCTTAGGGCCAGTTCCATAATTGAAAATGAAGTCTCTTTACAATTGAAACGGATTCCATAAATCAATTTTAAGGTTAAAGGAAGCTTTGAAGTATCCTTTATCATAAAGTCCGGATATTAGGCCTTTACGGAAAAAAAAGTATCCTTTTTTAACGCATGCTCTATGACTATATAACATAACCTTATTCTGTTCTGTCATTTCATTTCGAATGCGAATGTATTCGTTAATTCCAAGATCTCTAGATATAAGGTCAATGGTTAATTCATTCTATAGTGCTAGTGTTTTGCTTAGGCGTTCTCTTTGTGAAAATTAGTTTTCTCCACAAAAATCGAAAATGTCTTCAAGTTCAAGTTCTAGTTCTTCCTCGTCTGATGATGAACAAGACATATTTTTAAGAAGGATGAAAATTTATAGAAGAACAACATTTAACAACATTGGATGATATCGATTTTTTCAATCGGTTTCGATTGCGTTTACTGCAGGAAATTGCCTCTGCACTATCATTTCCAACCAAAAGGTAAGAAAAATTTTGGAATGTCAATAGTTATTAATTAATAATATAAATGCTTCTTTAGGGGTGGGTGTATAGATCCACTGGATGACGGCAGGGGACTTTATGGGAGTTTCAATAACATCTTCTTCAAGGATAGTTCGAAGAGTGTCTTATGCTATTGCTTCACTTCGTCCAAAGTACATCAAGATGAGCGAAAGTAATGATGAAATGCTGGATGCAGGATGCTGCAAAGTTTTACAGAATTGCTAGATTTCCAAGAACTATTGGTGCAATAGATTGCACCCTCATCAAGATGAATTCCCCTGGTGGTGATGATGCAGAAATATTTAGATGCAGAAAGCATTATTTTGCTCTAAATGTACAAGTAGTTTCAGGTGCGGATCTGAGAATCATAAACATTGTAGCAAAATGGCCTGGATCAGCACATGATCAAACTATTTTCAATAATAGTAATTTGAAAAATGATTTTTATAGTGGAAAATTTGGACGATACCTACTAGTTGGAGATAGTGGTTACACCCTTGAACCCTATCTTATGACCAAACTAGTGGAAGCAAGGACCAACGCTGAAATCTCTACAATGAATCATCATACGAACAAGAAATGCTGTGGAGAGACAGTATGGTGTATGGAAACGTCGGTTTCCTATCCTTTCATCTGAAATGAGTGTTAAATTGACAACCACAATGGCAATAATAGTTGCTACAGCTGTATTGTCTAATATCTGTTTAGATATGAACTAGTAAGCCAGTAGGTCAATAGGCCAATAGATCCATAAGCCAGTAGATGAATAGGCCCATAGATCAATATAGACCATAGATCATAATAGACCATAGATCAATATAGACCATAGATCAATATAGACCATAGATCAATAAAGACCATAGATCAATAGAGCCCATACTTCAGTGAAGCGCGCAGAAACACGAAACACGTCAAAAAACCCGTTGAAAGCGAAAAACATAAAAGAATTGGAAAAACACGAAGAAACGAGAAAAATCACGAAAGAATCCGAGGAAACATGAAAAATACCGAAGTTACACGAAAGAAACCGAAATTACACGAAACAACGCGAGAGAACACGAAAGAACCCCAAGTAACACAAATAATCCAAAGGAACCTGAAAAAAACCCGATAGAATACATATAACTTGAAAGCGCGCGAAAAAACTCGAAGTCACGCGAAATACCCCGGAGAAATACAAAAAAACCGAAAGCGTGCAAAAAACAAAAGTACTCGTAAATTGCACACTCCGTATATCACCCCATCGTAAACTCATTGTAGATTGCACACCCTGTATGACATTATATCGAAATCAGCTCCCATTCGCGAAAAAACATGATGACTCGAAGAAAAATACATATGAGACACCCAGTATACAATTGATTAGCAGTGAAAAACAAACCAAAAGAATATCGTTGTAACTCCATCTATTCGAGTTCAGTGGATACCACGAAGGAAGTATCGAAATTATTCTATGGAGCTCCTATGTAACACCCCGTATATGAATCGAAAATAATCTCTTTTCCATAAGAAAAAAACCCGAAGGAACACAAAAAACTTGAAAAAACTTGAGAGCGCGCAAAAAAACAAAACATTAAATCGAATAGTTTTCAAAATATCCAAAAAAAATGTCAAATATGTTCAGTCAGTAATAGGTTCATTATTCTTATTTTAAATATCCTGAGCGTAAACCGTTTTTACAACATCGAAGAGGAAGGATGTGAAAAGGTCATGCATCTTTTGGATTTCAAAAATATCATTACAGGGTGTTTCAAATTTTGTGTTGAAGATTGTGATCTTAAATTGGCCATAACTTCTGTTTTTCAAATTAGAACCCTATTTTTTGGCGCTCTTGTTCACCCGAACAGAGTGCCTATCATTTTGCCCGAATGTCTGTAATTTTGGAATATCGAGCCGAAAATGGTCTCAATCGATTGGGTTCGACTCCCTGATGAAGAATTCGTGGCGAAAGTTGAGTTCTTCCGGCCGGCCGTCCGTATCCTCTCTAGCATCCAAAAGGAATCAGCTAGAGTTTTCAAATTTTCAGAATAGGTTAATTGTCCAAATATCTCGGTCAAGTTCGTTATTGGGCCAAATCCGTCGGATGGTTCAGTAGTTATGAGCATCTGAAATTTTGTTTCCTCAATAACTACTAGAATATCCCTCCGATCAAGTTGATACTTGGAATGTTATTGAGGGAGGCTGAAACGAAATGGCTTGCAAAATTTCGCAGAAATCGTCACGCTAGAAAATTTTTAAAAAATTCCCAAAAAAAAATTTTCAATACTTAATATCTCCTAAGACTTCATTTAGATTTAAATAAAAATCCGTATATATATTGAGGTTACCGATATCTTACTCATCCTCAAATTTCATTGTCGTAGCTTTTCCCCTTCTGAAGATATGATCATTTTTTTCATTTACTCAAGAGAAAAATAGAAATGTCATGAAGTCCGAGCTTTGTCATTGAAAGATTTGCCATCACAGATCGATATTCGTTTGACAACTTGCGGACCTAGATATCAGTGTCAGTTGGCGTAATATCAATCAAAATTTTCATAGAATTCATAGAGGTAGAATTCGATGTCGATGACGTTGTCAAAATTTTGAAAAGCACAGACGTAATATTAATCAAAAATTTTTATCATAGAGAAAGAATTTGATGGCGTTGTCAAAACTCAGAAAAGCAATGACGTAAGTTTTTAGGAGAAGCATAGAACAAAATTTGGTGAAAATTATGAGTAGTTATTTTCAAATTGAGATAAAGGTTTGTTTATTCATTAGGCTTTCATATTTACATCACATTGTCCCATAGTACGGAAAAAGACTATTGTTCACCCGATCAGAGAGCTTATAGATTTGTTAAGGTTTGAATATTTACTCGCAAGTAGCTCAACAAGAGCGCCAAAGCAATCTGACTTCACGTCAGTGCTTTTCTAAATTTTTATAATTTTGTTGGATTCTGCGGTCAAAAATAATGATTTTACTCACATGATTGTGCTCCTAAATTCAATAATTTCTGCGTTATTTGAGATTTTCTGGATTTATATAGTACGTAGAGTCAAATTCATAAGGATATTTTATGAGCATAGAAGATAAATCATCACATTTATAATTCACAAGTGTCAGACAGGTCTTATTGTTAGTCGTTATGAAATTTTTGATTTCACAAAATGAATCGTTGCTATTCTAATAATGAGATTTTGGATTTATTTCTTATATTGTATTTTTTCAATTGTATACATAATACACATTCAAATGCACTTAATGATATTGTTTATTTCAAATGGTGGATGACACAAAATGTAGAGTATCCAATGAGAAGTATCCCCATTTTTTTCTTACAATTTCTGAAAAGATGTTTCAATCTTTCCAAATTTTGGAATGTAAGAGCTCTTAAAGAATACAAAAAAAGGTTAGTTGATGGAATTAGTATTTGGACTTATTTCGAAGCGAATGAGAATTCATCTCTTCAATAGGAAACACATTAAATAGATTCGCTACTTCAGTACACCGAATTATGATTATAAATAAATTATGATAACAAAAATAAAAATACGTTTTAAAACTCAAATTAACAAAATAAATGATCAGGTAAGAGTCTCAATATGGTAACCATTTTGTTCCACGCACTTTCGAATACGTCTTGAAACACCTCGGTTAGTCGCTCGCTCAATTTCCTCCCCCTTTAGTGAGTGGAAAGCATCCTCCACACGCCGTATCCAATCTTCTTTGCTTTCAATAGGAGATTCATAGACTATTTTTTTTTTTATTTTACCCCACAAATAAAAATCTAAGGGAGTAAGATCGGGAGATCCTGGGGACCAAAATAAAGAAGAACGGCGTCCGATTCACCGATTATAAAACATTGCATTCAGTTCTTCAGACACCTCGTGCGAACTATGTGCCGGAGCCCCATTCAATTGATAATATGCTGTTTTATTGCATGAACTTTCCCATATTTGTAGTCATGCATGTTGTGTTTTTCAAAATTCGGTGCACTGAATTTCTGTCTAAATCGATTTCATGAGCTGCACTTCGAATAATTACATTTTCATTCGCTTCGAAATAAATCAAAACACTAATTTCATTTTCCTCATCATCAACTACCCTTTTTTTGTATTCTTTAGGGGCTCTTACACATCCAAAACTTTGAAAGTTTGAAACATATTTTCTAAAGATCTTCTTCGTCATGGAAGGTAAATGGGAATACTTCTCGTTAAAGGCCTGGCAGGTTCTACTAATAATTCTGTCACATTCACCATGTATATAAAATAGATCCAGAATTTCGTAATTAGAATAACGGTTCATTTTGTTGAGTCGAGAAATGAAGATAACGAATAACAATAACACCTGACACTTGTGAATTATTAACAGATAGTTTATCTTCTATGGGTACAGAGTGTTCCCAAGGTTTCGAAAGAATATTCATTGAATTATTTTAGATGCAATCAATTTGACTCTACGTACACCATAAATCCAGAAAATCTCAAATAACTCAGAAATTATTGAATTTAGGAGCACTAGTAAGCCAGTTGATCCATAAGCCTGTAGATCAAAAAGTCCGTAGATCAATATAGGCCAGTAGATCCATAAGCCCATAGATCAATATAAACCATAGTTAAATGAGGCCCGTAAATCAATATAGGCCAGTAGATCCATAAGCCCATAGATCAATATAGACCATAGATAAATGAGGCCCATAGATCAATAAAGCGCACAGAAACACGAAACACGGCAAAAAATCCGTTGAAAGCAAAGAAACACGAAAGAACGCAAAAAGCCCAAAGGAACCCAAAAAACTCGAAGGAACGCAAAAAACCGTTGAAAGCAGAAAAACACGAAAGAACTGGAAGAAACACGAAAGAACGCGAAGATACAAGAAAGAACGCGAAAAAACGCGAAAGAACCCGAGGAAACACGAAAGGACCCGAAGAAACACGAAAGAAAGCGAAGAAACACAAAAAATCGGGAAGAAATACGAAAGAACACAAAAATCCCAAAGGAACCCAAGAAAACCCGAAGGAACGCAAAAAAAATCCGTCGAAAGAGAAAAAACATGACACAACTGGAAGAAACACGAAGAAACGCGAAATAACACGAAAGAACCCGAAGAAATACGAAAGAACGCGAAAAAACATGAATGACCCGAAGAAACACGAAAGAACCCGAAGTAACACGAAAGAACGCAGAGAAACACGAAAGATCGCAAAAAGCGCAAAGGAACCCAAAAAAACTCGAAGGAACGCAAAAACCCCGTCGAGAGCGAAAAACATGAAAGAAGTGGAAGAAACACGAAAGAACCCGATGGAACACGAAAGAACGCGAAAAACACGAATTAACCTGAAGTAACACGAAAGAACGCAAAAATCCAAAGGAACCCAAAAAACCCCGAAGGAGCACAAAAAACCGAAAGAGCGCAAGAAATACCAAAAAGAACATATAAATCGCACACCCTGTATGACATTTTATTGAAATTAGCTCCCGTACGCGGAAAAACACGAAAACTTGAGGAAAACTGGTGAAAGTCAGCTCTAGGAATGCGCAACTCAGATGTGACACCCTGTATATGAATCGAAAATATTTTATCGAATTAAGAACCCGTAAGCAGAAACAGCCGAAATAACTCGATGGAAAGTATTTGTTAATAATATGCAACGCATATGGGACACCCTCTATATAATTGATTCGCAGTGGGTGCTTTCTCCAAAAAAAAAAAACCGAAATAATATTGTTTCAACTCCAGCATCGATTCACCCTCCGTGAATTTTACTAAAGTTGAATAAAAAAATTATTATTATTCGATAAAGCTCTAAAGATGTGCAGATAAATAGAGGCTACTCAATTTCCAGTTGTTCCCGCATAAACCGAGTGGAATGGATTTATTCTGTGCTTCTATACAATTGCCGCAAGGTCTATGTTTTCAAGACGATTCATCTCGAAACCCGTTCGGGTTTCTTCGTGAAATTGTGACAGAATGGCATAATTCTCGACTTTCAAAACGGAAAATTTCGGTCTTATCTCTCTACTTGGATATGAAAATGGGTTTCTACTGCCCGAACGAAACAGAAATGTCAAGATTACGTTAGATAAAAATTTAAGGAATGGAATTTTAAAACCACTATTTTAGAAATATAGTTCGTTTCTCTGTGATTTCTGAGGCCGTTTGAACTGAATTAAAAGAAAGATTACACTATATGTGAGGAAATCCTACCTGCAAAAAGGTTTTATGAAAATATCCATTGATTACGAATGATGAATATAGGTAGTCATATTTTGATAGATTCATTTATATAAATAAATACAACCAAGCACGATGAATTTTACACGGTCGTTTGTTTGTGGAGTGTAAAATGAAATGTACAACCTGAACAAAGTATTATCTGCTATCTGCAAATCCCTACCTATGAAATATTCATTTTGATTTGATTATTGTTTGGTTGCGATTACAATACATAAGATTAAAATGTCAACGACAATTGTCATTTCAGTGTAGGAATTGACAGGGGTGAAATGAATTAGATAGGGATAGCCAAACTGATTCTATGCTGGGTAAATTTTTGAATTTCTTAAAAACATATCGTAGACTGTTAAACTATAAGAATATACCTCACCAGGGCTCTTAAGAATCTTATGAATTGAAAAATTTTCAAAATATTATACGAAGTATGTATTAAAATTGTGATTGAAATTATGTGACAATGTTCTGTGAACGTCGGACGTGACTGATGATCTGGAAATTTGTGTTTGAGCCGAAGTAAGCTATTTTCAGCAATTAATTTAAAATATTTTTACTTTCGATTGGAAGATATGAATAGCTTTATCCAAAGGTCCGATTCTCGAGGAAGACACATATGAAAACGGCTTTTTCCGATCGCGTCAGTGGAAAAGCCTTTTTCAATTTTGCCGGACCTTCTTTAGCGAAAAACCGGGAAATCGGTGTTTTAGATAATTTTTTTGAAAATGTTAGCGTGGTCGTATAGGCATGTGAAATGCACCTAACGAAAGTCCGTCTCATGAACTTTACGGTGCTCGCTTCGCTCGCGAGATCGCCTTCCCCTTTCTACCTCGAAATATCGCATTTCTGAACCCCTCGCCGACCCAAAGTTTTCGATCTCCTTCTGTGGATTACCACAGAAATATTCCTTATTGTTTTTAATATATTGGGACTAGTAAGCCAGGAGATCCATAGGCCCGTAGATCTATAGGCCAGTAGATCCATAAGCCAGTAGTTCAATAAGCCCATAGATCAATATAGACCATAGATCAATGAAGCGCACAGAAACACGAAACACAGCAATGAAACCCGTTGAAGACAAAGAAACTCGAAAGAACGCTAAGCAACACGGTAGAAAGCGAAGAAACACAAAAGAACGCGAAGAAACACGAAAAAACACGAAAGAGCGCCAGTAGATCTATGGACCAATAGATCCATAAGCCAGTAGATCCATAAGCTAGTTGTTCCATGTGCCAGTAGAACCATTGGCAGGTAGCTCAATGTAGCCCATAGATCAATGAAGCTCGCGAAAAGACGAAACTCAGCAAAAAACACGACAAGAAGCGAAAAAAACTGAAGAGTGCTACGAAACAGTAAAGAAACCATAAAACCTCATAGAACGTGAAAAAACTCAAAAGAACATATTAAACCCCGAAGAAACGTAAAAAATCTGAAGGCACGCAAAATATTCCGAAAAAATGCAAAAAAAAAACTGAAAGCACGACAAATATCCCGGAAAAACTCAAAAAAACCGAAAGCACGCAAACAATCCCGAAGAAACTCAAAAAACCCGATGGTCGGCAAGAAACCTGAAAGCACGCAAAAAATCTCGAAGAAACTTAACAAACCCTGAAAGAACTCGAAAAATCCCAGGAACGCAAAAAATCTGAATGCACAAAAAAAGCCTCAACAAAACCCGCAGAAACGCAGAGAAATCTCGAAAAACGCGAATAAAACCGAAAAAGTAAAGCATCCACAGAGAGCAATGCTCATAACAAATAATTCAACAAATACTTTAAAGTAATGAAAAATTTCGACAGCAATATTTTCTTGCTGAAGAGAATTGAGAGATAGCAAAAGTTCAGCAATTTTACAAAAACAATTAATCACTGTGTTCCTAAAAAAGTTGTTATTTCAATTTGCCACAACATTTCAAAGAAGCGAGAGTGAAAAAAGCAAATAATATTAACTACGTTTTAATGACTAAGGGTTTCCGCAACTTTACCATAAAATATGCCATTTGGAGGAGTAAGAATAGAAATTCGTGATAATAAACAGAACATTTTTCGAGAAAACCCGTTTCTCAGATAGAAAATTGTAATTGCCAGCCAAAGAAAACAAAAATATTCTTCCTACCCCCTGTATATTCACACGGAACGCGACTTGCACAACTTAACCGTACATTCTCTTAAATTCGCCTCACTTATAGCAAGGGATGTAGATAATTACTCTCTTCTATGGCGTGAGCTGTCATCACTATCAAAACAATGATCGCTTTTGACAGATTCTATAAAATCGATTTCTTAAGGAAAAGAATTCAGTAGTTTTTGAATGTACGGAATAATGATGATTATTTTCATCAGTTGTTCTCGTATGCATAGGGAACAGGTAAGCTTTATTTTTATCTAATGCTAGCATATTCAAAATGTATGTTTTAGACCAAAGGAATTGAAGAACTGTCTTTGTGTTGTGACTCTTGAGGAGAAATGATCCTTCGTGGCTTTCAAGGAAACTTACCATACCTTCAGTAATTATAAGTAGTCTCTGGGATACTGCCATGAAATTTCATTCATTTGAAATTATTTCAGATTATCTTCATCCCATGACATGAATGGAATAATGGAAGAAGATGCAAAAAAACAATGATTTTGATATATCAATAGAAAATTAGATTATCTTACTTTGATTAGGATGAAAACCTGCAAGATATGAAGTATAAATTGAAGTAGTGAAGATAATATTTTTGGAGTTGAATTGTAATATTATAAATTATTATATAGATAATGATTATTTGAACACTTGAGTTTAAATAACTATTTTATTCTATAAACAGGAAAGTATCTGCAGATGTTGAATTAGCATGTAACTTGATTCTGACAAAATTTTAGCTTGTATCATTGCAAGATCATTTAATTATCAAAGGTATTATATATGAAAAAAAGTATATGCTATCTACACTATTTTTTCATATATAGTAAAGCTTTGTAGGATTGAAGATGCCATTTAGAGTATAGATAAGGTCACATAGTAATTTTTTGTGCATGTAGATTATCGAAATAATAAGAGGAAATCTTGAGTGATAGTGAGAATCATGAGTGAAATAAAATTAGTGACTTCAGAAAGAGTATATAATGAAATGTGTGTAACAGTCTGAAAAAATTGCAAAGCGATGGAATCTTTGAGCAACTGTTTTGCTTGATTATGGGAAGAATGTGATGACGTAAACTGCCAAAGGCAGAATTCTAAGCCTGGAACCAATGAGTCTAATGGCAAAAAAAGATTTTCCCTTTTTAAGATCATAATTAATTTCACAGGATCCTTGCTATGTTTCTTTCTGTAATGACAACTGAAATAACCTGAATGAATGATTATCTGCAAATCCAAGGACTATAAATTATGAAAAGTAGGTATGTGAGTAACATCAAATTCAGGTAAATGGATTTTTCATGCATATTGAGGATTTGTATGAATTAAGAGTTCATTTAATATGTAAGGAAGTTAAATGTAAATAATGAAATATTACCTTCAGTTTTACAGAATATAAGAAGTCATATTTATCCTTGTTGGTTCATTTTTTTAGAAACCTTAGGTAGTATTATATAGTTAGTTATAATGACCTTCATTTTTACAAATATTAGAGACAATATTAATCCTTGTCCCAATATATTAAAAACAATAAGGAATATTTCTGTGATAATCCACAGAAGGAGATCGAAAAACTTTGGGTCGGCGAGGGGTTCAGAAATGCGATATTTCGAGGTAGAAAGGGGAAGGCTATCTCGCGAGCGAAGCGAGCACCGTAAAGTTCATGAGACGGACTTTCGTTAGGTGCATTTCACATGCCTATACGACCACGCTAACATTTTCAAAAAAATTATCTAAAACACCGATTTCCCGGTTTTTCGCGAGAGATGGTCCGGTAAAATTGAAAAGGCTTTTTCCACTGACGCGATCGGGAAAAGCCGTTTTCATATGTGTCTTCCTCGAGAATCGGACCTTTGGATAAAGCTATTCATATCTTCCAATCGAAAGTAAAAATATTTTAAATTAATTGCTGAAAATAGCTTACTTCGGCTCAAACACAAATTTCCAGATCATCAGTCACGTCCGACGTTCACAGAACATTGTCACATATTTTCAATTACAATTTTAATCCATACTCCGTATAATATTTTGAAAATTCTTCAATTCATACGATTCGTAAGAACCCTGGTGAGGTATTCTCTTATAGTTTAACAGTCTACGATGTGTATTTAAGAAATTCAAAAATGTACCCAGCATAGAATCAGTTTTACAATCCCTAGCAAATTCATTTCACCCTGTCGATTCCTACTCTGAAATGACAATTGTCGTTGACATTCTAATCTTATGTATTGTAATCATACTTTTCTTTATGTATGATTGTAATCGTAACCAAACAATAAACTAATTCAAATGGATATTTTGCAGGTAGGGATTTGCATATAGCAGATGATATTTTATTCGGGTTGTACATTTCAATTTCCACTCCAGGAAGGAACATAGGAACGACCCTGTAAAATTCATCATGCCTTCAGAACAAAAAAATCCTTCTTTCACCATCAGATATATCCATCCACGCTAAGTATTCTGTCTTCATCAATTATTTCATTACGTTCTTCCCACAATCAAGCAAAATAGTAACAGTAGTTGATCAAATATTTGCAATTCTTTTATTCCTGTTGGTTCTGCAAATTCCAAGAGAATTTAAATTTTGAATATGCAATTCAATATCTTTATCTATCAAACTTAGACTAGGTTAGATCTTTGAAATAAATATTCCTCTGATCATTAGGTAATCTATGCCAACTTCCATAATACTTCAATAAAGGGGTTCACCAAATTAATAACTTTTATTGGTGGTACATCTGAGATAGTGGTATTCCATAATTTCTGATATTTTAAGGACTAATCTACACTTCCATAAACACTAATTTTGTTTCACTCATTTAATTCTCACCATCATATAAGATTTTTTCTATACTCAAGAGTCTAAGCTGTTTCTATCATATTTTATATATTTCTATCCGCTAAAATGTCCCATTATACTTCAATTGAATGATAGATGACTGTTT